>JALPCE010000210.1:0-41870 GCA_026538705.1 Aureobasidium sp. GC_Fusr_1
ATCCTGGCAGACAGTCTCGACAGGCGAGCGCGCTCTTGAGGGGGGAGGTTGAGCGGGTGAGTGTCGGGGTCGTGTGCTCTGTCCTTTTTCTTGGGCGACCGCGACTTTTTGTCGGCTGCTCTAGAACGGGATAGCGGCCGGCTCGTGGTACGGCTGGAGGTCGGGCGCTGAGAGGCCGAGGAAGGGCGTGGCGAAGGAGCGTCGCTGGCGGCGGATTGGGCCTGATTGATCTGAGTGTTGGTACTCTTTGGCGCAGACGACGATAGCGACGGCGATGGGGTGGTCCTGCCAAACACTTTTGGAAACATGACTCTCTTGCCAACGGCCTTCCGAAACCTAATACGCTTTTCTCTCACCCAGAAATCGCCGTGTCGAGAGCCCTTCTGGAAGCTTCCATCCGCCAACTTCGACTGCATCCACCAACTTCACTTTATATTTACATCAACATTATCAACATCACTTCTCTGACTGGCCTTTATTGATATTACAGACACCTTGTGTCTTATGCATTCTGCGAAACATAAACTACATCAGCGCTGCCTCCCATCATAATCCTCATCATCATGTTTCCGTGAGCCATTTGTCTCCGTTCGCCTCTGCATGCTGTACTGCCCAAAATCCGACCAAGGGTATCATCATCATCTGTGGCTTGTTTTTCTGGCCCTCTCGTAACGCCGGTCCCCTTTGTTCTCCTCTTTCTCCATGTGTCCATTACTCCATTAATACCATGACCTTTTCAAAAGGACCGTGATTGTGAATAAGGAAAGTGTCGATGGAAAAAGATATCGCGGTGAAAAGACAAGAGAGAAGAGAAGGAAACCGACCCATACTATCGACTGTTGGACGCGCTGCTTCATACATGTCACCTTAGAATCCAGTGTTGCTGAACGCTGGATAATACCCTCTGCTGCTTTCCACTCCCTGGAAGCGGTTGCAGTTGCCCATGCTCCACTGTATTCCAGGCAATGCTTCGGGATACTCATCCCGGATTAAGAACTTCTTATCGCCAGTCTGTCCAGCTCCTGAGGTTACGTTGGGGCTGTCCGCTTTGGTTTGCACCGAGGTGCCGTCGTAAAGGGTCGTCGGTATGTACTGGTAACCAGCAAAGTCTTGCATCGCTATGTCTTCATCGTGAGTGGGTTCGGCTTCAAGAGTGTGCTTCATGTCAACCGCTTCGGCCACACTTGACCCGGCGCTGGAAGAATATCCTTGCTCGGGCGATGCTGCCGACTGGTATTGTTGACTGGCACGGAACCCTCCGGTATTGCCTGGTCCGGTGGCGTAGCCAGCTCCACTGAAACTACCACGATTCAGGCCACCATAGCTTCCACTCGAGCCGCCATAGCCTCCAGTGCTTCCACCACGACCAGTGGATGACGAACCACCACCTTGGTTCTCAGCCTTGTAGTGGCTGGGGCTTCGACCGCGCACCACTACCTTGTCGCTGATTGCGCAGGCAATCTTGATCCATTTGGGCTTCCTGGTTTCATCTTCGCGGACGTCAACCCAGAGCTCAACCATGAGGTGGAAGTATTGCTGAGATGCTCTTCGCTTGCCATTGTTGGCTGTCGCTGATTTGAACTGCACCCGCTCGAATGTGTGTTGGATGTTTTGACCCGGCATTGGCAGTTGACTGCTGGCAAGATGGCCAAAGGTGTATTCATGTCTTCGGCCTGCAGGCGACGTCGATCGACTCGATGCGGGAGACTCGTCGCGGGTGTTTTGAAAGGGAAGGTGTGGACCAGTGGGAACGCCGGTTGCATGGATCGAAGACACTGGCATATGGTAGATACCGTGCGGGCTAAGAGTCGACTCGGCGGGTCGTCCATTAGGCGGTGTGGGTGATATCTTGATGATTGGAATGGCATTCTTGGGGCCTCGGTCTCGTTTGGGTGTATGTTGGATGAGCTCGACGCCTTTTCCGGTTTGCCCGTCGACGGCTGCAGTCAGCTTCATGCCCATGGCCTGGACTCGTTGGCCATTGAGACAAAGTCTTCCGTTTCCAATGTGTGGCGTTAGCTCGAATGAGCAAGTCACGGAAAAGTAATTGCGTCGGTAACATGTCCAGGATCTGTCAGGTGACAAAAAGAAGCCTTTCTCCATCTTTGCGTGAATCCTAGGCACAACCTCCTGACCCTCGCATTCGAGATTGTGGAAGCTCTCGTGCTGCACCCAGGGCAAGTTCTGGCATTCGCTGCGATGTGTTCCATATCCAGTAGTGCTCAAAGAAGCCATCTGGGCAGACAGAAGCGAGTTTGAAGATGGAGAGAGGGGGGTCGCGATGCCAGTCAACGAACGTGGAGTCTCCGAGTACCCAGTGTAGGTTGATGTCGGAGGAGAAGACAGGTGACTCGGAGTAGGAAGATTACCTGTGTGAATGTAGTCACGAGTGGTGATGCTGGCTGTGGATGGCGACAATGAGTGACCTAGAGCTGGAGCTGGAGATCGCCAGGCAGCAAGTCCTTGGGCTGGGTCATCCAGGCTACAACGTCTCTGTGTCAGCGAATGTCGAGCGTCGATCAACAATGAATAAACATCAATGCCGGTCAAGGCATGTCAGATAATGGTTGTAGGGTCCAGACTCACATGCGTCCACTCAATCCAGAATGGTTGACGAAATGTTGGACAGGTGCGACAGGCGCGGCATACGTTGTGTAATGGTTTGGGTAGTTTGCAGTGTAGGCCAGTGAGGACGTGGCAGAGCTAGGACTGGTCGAGATTGAACCAGAGCTGTCCCCGGCGGCGGCAGCAAAGCTTGTCGCACTTGGGTGATACCTTTCGCTGCAAGATTGTCAGTCATTGTCCCTGAAGAGTTTCATGTCGCTGAGGAGAAGAATAAGATTTTCTGGGGGAACGCAGTGCAGAAAAAGGCTTGCATGTACGACATCAGGCTGACAGCGCGCGCGAGGCATAATGTTGGGAAGAAACGTGCATGAGCAACCGCGGACCTGTAATTGCAACGCCAGGCTTGTGATGCGCGGCAAGGTGCTGCCATCTTGTCGGCCAAGACATGATCGAATACAGATGGACGGAACCCCGGAGTTGGCAGACTCGCAGGGAAACTGCGTCTCTTCAAAAAGAACCACGCCAGGCCAATCGTTTTTAGGCTGGCAAATCTCCAACCATCGCGGCGGCACGAGATGAGGGGTTAAAGGTGCACAACCCATGTGACCCGCGGATAAGAAAGAAAGAGACTTACTGGTCGGTGGTTGTTACCGATCGATCTGTGATGAAGTTGTTGGATAGCGAGAACATGCTCGCACTCGAATGTCCCAAGCCGTCGTCACGTCGGAGAGGATCGACGCTTCCGGGATTGTGGTAGCTAGGCTGATGTGCATGAACTCCGAGTTGCTCAAGACATTCTTGGTCTGCTGGCAGTGAATAATCGTGCCGTAGATGCAAGAATGCTGTCCCTGGCGAAATCAATTGTTAGCAATTTCGATCATACCAGATGGTCCAACCAAATATCATAGACAGCCCGCTGTTGACGCTGCCTGTCATCCTTAGGCCAAGAAAAGGCAACTTAAATCCTCCGTCGTACAGCAGAAGAACTCAATCCCGCGACGTAGGTGACACGCAGCTTCTGATAGTCAAGACAGAGGATGTAGGATTGCGGCCAACTGCGAAGAAGACACAGGTGACTTTATGCCGCATGAAGAAGGTGGAATGAACAAGCAAGTAAAGAAGAGGAAATGCATACCAGAATTCATCGACGCGACTAGATTCATGTGAACAGATTGATGATGCTATCTTCGTGCAGGAAGTGGGGCTGGCTGTGCCGCAGCTGCTCATCAGCGCCAAGTCAAACTGCATGGTAAGGGTTTTGGAGGAAATGAACGTCGCGCCACCAAGATAACACTTGCTACGGCAAAAAGACATGGTTGTAGGAATAACGAAGTCGTGACTTACAATTATTTCCAAGAGGCTTGTCAAGTTTAGACTTTGGCTTCTTCTGAACTCTGCCCTGAATCCTGGTGATGATCTGTCGACCGAAATGGATGGTTCAGCGGATGTGCCCGAGGTGCAGTAGACTACTGCGATTTTGATGAATAGATGTTCAGATCCTAGGCTCAAAAGACGCCACGATCTGAGATCAGATGAAGAAGATGTCTGATCCAAACAAGATGTATTGTGCCTTTCACAAAATCGAGATGCGGTATTCTTGTTCGAGACGTCGGACTTGTGAAGATAGCAGCAGCAAGTCGAAAAGGCAGTCGAGGTGCGATGTGGGAAGCCAGTATGTATAGGACCTGCACAGTAGCCATGGTAAGCAATGGTCTTGTTTCTTTCCGAGACAGATATGACTTGTCATTGAGAATACGAGTCGGCACGGTATGCTGCAGGCCGAAACCAGAAGGAAAAGAAGGGAAAAATAAAAGCCCCGACATTATTCGAGATGGCGGTGAGGAACGATGCATTCCTGATTCTCGGCATCTGTCATGCAGAAGGACGACTTACAAGGATCCGTTCTCCACACAAGATGTTTGATGGTCTGAGCGTGAGCAGCTGGATCTGCAAGCGCCTCTATGCACGTTGATAGATGTCAGTTTCAGGATAGATTGCGAGGTCACCAGAAGATGGCAAGACGTACAGCAAGGAAGTGATATGTTCGCGCAGGAGATTGGCGTAGGGTGAACGAACGTTGACGTGCTTGTCATCGGAGGTTGTAGAGGTTGATCGCAGGTCTTGCTCATACGAAAGTGGTATCAAGGAGAAACTGCGACAAGAGTTAACACACCTGATGATGAGGATGAAGGGAGAGAGTATCATGGTTTCCATGAACATTGATGGTCGTAAACTTACTCGAGACAAGTGGGAGCTTGCCAGTCCACTACTTCGAAGAGGTAAACAATTGCAAGAGCCAGCAGGACCCAAAACTCGTTTGGTTTTTGAGAAGGATTCGACCCTCTTTTTCTACTACAAGGTACCAGGCGACCTCAGTTGCGTGTCGAGGCAACCAAACCCAATTGTCGGGGACTGGTTCAGCCTCAGTATGATCATAGCCATGGAGAGCTTAGACCGTTCTAGTTGCCTCTTGGGAAGAAGAAGCGTAACACGGGAAAGCTGCAGTAGCCTCGTTGCCGAATTCGGTCTACCTATCTAACTCCGAAGCCAGGGAGAATGATTCGACTCAAATGCAACAGAGGCCTTTTCGGCCTTGATCACGCAGACGCGGAGCTCCTTGCTGGGAAGTGCAAAGGTCCATCATCAGAGACTCGATCATGAGCCGACAAATGCAGGTGATCCCTCCATACACATGCAGGAACTTCAACAACAACACTACTTGGCAGCGCTTGGGTCGGCAGAACTTAGCGCGCGATATACCCTCCACCTGGGCTACTGTCGGTACGTCTTGCTTGAACAAATGTAGGCTGGGTTGTAAGTGGGGAAGTGCTGACGATCGTCTCCACCTACTGACATGTCCCTGTTGTTTTACCGTGGGCGGAATTAGCATCAGAACAAAAACAAAGAGGATAGAATGTTTGTCAAGTCAGCACAGTGAAAGTCGATCCGACACAGAGGCCCGTAACAAACCGCTCGGCCCGGCAGATCCGGAAAGAGATCCAACGCAGACATTTGCAGGGCAGCTCTGCACTTGTCTCGTTCTGGGTCTGTTGCTGGACCAGCCGTTTCCTGTCAGTCAACCCCGTAACCGGGCTGATACAGAAGATGCGCGAAAGGGCGCATCTTGCGGCGGCGGCAAGCAAGCCACGGCCCGCGTCCAGTTGCGTACAATGCGGACAAGGTCCTGGACCGCCGATGGGATTGCCAACATTCAGGGCGCGATTCTCAGAAGAAGCCGAGGGCAAACCGACGTTTACGTGAGAGAACATAGGTGGTTGTCGCGTCCTGGTCATGTCTCGAACGCGGCAGCGGCTCCATCGGGGATGACGAATGGATCAGATGTTTTGCTTCCCCTTGCTCCGATCTGAACCACGCCTCCCGCCCCTGATGGATGGTCAAGCCACAAGAATTGTGACGTGCAGGCGTCCCGGAAATGTCTTGAGGATTGGAGAGGGGAGGTGGTTGGAGATGCTCATTTGTGAGCGGTCGCTGTGATTGGTGGGTAAGCGACATGCTTGGGTTGGCACCGCTTGCCTTGCATGCGTTAGCTTGGTATTTTCTACCTCTCACCTCACATTCCACCCTGAGCCTACCTCTCTACTCTATATTCAGAACAAAGAAGTGCAAAAGTATAGCTTTGTCACTGCTTATACCCGAAGGCGCTTCGAAATAGGCATCGAGTCAGAAGGACTGGACAAACCACTGCTCTGGGGCCTGTATCTAATCAAGATTTGTCAAGGCCGTGAAGCTCAACAGATCTTTGGTCCAGCGACGGCCTCCAGCATCCAACCCATATCAGTCTGACATACGGATCATATGGGACATTATCTCACTGCTACACCGCGCTGTTGCCTTTCGCAGCTCAATCATGCATCCTACCGCATCCTCCAAGCCCCGACTCGGCTCATTTCGTCAGTCACGGTTTCGTCCGTAGCTAAGAAGATAACTTCGGCCAAGCGCTTGCTGTCGGGAAGGTTTCTTTGTTTCGAGGAAGCGCTTTCCGGTCTGATGGCAAGCTCTGGCGGGGAGCTATTCTCGTCGTCGATAAATGCGACAATCTGGTGACTCAATATTCACACGACGACTGCCACCGCAACTCAGTTTAGCAGAGTCGTTCTTTGTGATGCAGCAACTACACTTTGGCTGACAATCAGCGCGCGCCGATCAGATGGCTTCTTGTGCAAGTGTGGCTTCAGCGTCAAAAGATGATAATCTTCCGCCAAATGTCATAGTGCCCAATCGACTCTGCATGTTGGACAGCATCGAGTGTCGAGCGCATGTTTCCCGAACACTGCATTCCGGAGAGTAGAGACCAGAACAGCTTTTTGTATCTACCATGTGGATTGATCAGATGGTCAGCTTCCTCGATGCGTCAATTTGTCATTGCCTACTGGTCGACTAGGGTGACTCGTCAAGTTCTGCTCTTACTCAGATGGATGATATCGCCAAGTCCCAGTCTGCTGGGAGTGTTCCAAAGAAAAGGTCCAGTGTACTCGTACCGTATCGTACTGTACTGTACATGTGTCTGTGCTGGAGTCGTGGCCATTTCGATACTGCAGGCAAACGTAGCCGCAGCACTTTGCCGCTGATCTCGTGAACAACTCAAAGGCGAACGTGCGTGCTATATTCATCTTACTGCGGGGCTCCATAGATTCAGGCACCCCCGGCGGCTCTATTGGGGAGCTTCCGTTGTTGAGCATATAGCTGAGAAGGACCTGCCATGACCCGTACCGGTCCGCATTCCGCACGGGGCGACTCACGGATCTAGTGTCTATGGAGCGGCGAGCTGCAGCATCTCAACCAGGGAAACATTAACGTACCATGCATTGGCATAACTTGATTGTGCTGCGAAGATCTGGCGCAGCATGGCCTGACCAGAACGTGCTATGCTCGTGCAGCTATATCGCTCACGACGAGCGATTCCGGTTCCAACTCGAACCTGCAGGCAAGAAACAACAGGAATCTGTCGAGACGCCAATTATCGTTTGCAGCGCTGTCCGGTGAGCGAAGCAACACCTAGGTGATCCGACGGACCCAACTCCCCTGAGCCCATGCCTCGGTGTTGGAACAGAACAAAGTACACCCAATCGACCTTCTTTCTTCCATGCTCATGCCATACTCATACTTCCAACGAAGCGTGTGGGCAGAAGTCATGACACGGTGCACGACGGAGATTTGAGGCTTCCGTGTCACGAACTGACGCTGAGCGACACGGGAAGCACCCTCTAGCTCTGCACAACACCGAAGACGCAATTCTGGCCTCGTTTTGAGAGCACCAATCGTCTTGTAGCGGTCTCCACGGACTCGTCAGTCTTTTCTGAAACGAACCGCTGGCCTGTGCATGTTCAAAGAGATTCAAGAGGATCAACCACACACCGACAGTATGGTGGCTTGGAAGCTTTGATGACCAGAGCAGTTTCAAGTCCTATCACAAGGTTCAAGACATGTCTTTTGGGTGGTCCAGTGACTTTTTCACGTGTGTGGGGATTGCCCGTCAGCACTGTCTAGACGGACTATCCTCTCTCATCCAGTTCCTGAACAGTTTGCATCGCACACGTTTGCCTGGCAGGATCCAACGCCAAACAGGCTTACAAGTATCAAAGTCTCCATCACTCTTCGGGGGGCAGGACAAGAAAAGGTTTGTCAATCAACTACGCGTCATTGTCATCTTGGTCGTTGGAAAGTGCCGACAACAGGCATCGCAGTTCGATAGTCTCTGTATGCAGAAGACGCGCATAGAGGCAAGCTGAAGAGAGGCAGAGAATCATGGACCCGATGCTTTCCGACGCAGACTCTCCTCCACGTACTCGGGCCCTTTGGTTGCTTCTCTGGCCCTATGCTCAGCTGCCGATCTCCAAGCTTTCCCTGACTCCCTCCTTCTCTCAAGTCAGCCGGTTGATGATGTCTGTCAGAAGATCAAGCTGCGTCGGGAGATAGTACAGAGCATCTCGAGGGAATCGCCATCCCTGTCGGGAAAGACGGAGCAAGCATGCAACGAGCCGCAAGTCTGTTGAGAATAGTCGAGTCAAGGTAACAAAGAACGAGAGTGAGTGTAACTCCCTCTTTGGTCTTCTCCAGTAAGCTGGATGCTGCCTCGACGCGCCCTCTTCCTCGACAGTCGTCACTTCTTTATTGTTGTTGTTGTCATTGTTCACTTCGTAAGCACGTGCTGATGGTCTATACCAACTTCTGGCTGCAAATGCCATGGGTTTTTACTTGATGACTGCATCGAAGGGCCGCGTATTCCATAATACATCGGCCGCAGTGATCAGAGATGATGGCACATGCATGGCTTTGGGAACATGTCGCTTGGGAAGGAAGGATGAGAGTTAGGCATACCCCTCTCTTCCAACGCAAGCATGTTCCCTCGTCGAGGCAATACTGCACTTGACATGCTCCCGCAAGCTGATGGCGTGGTGCTGATATTACTCGTGATGCAAGAAACGGACCGGACAGACCAAGGCGGCGCTGTTGGTAGCCGTACAATCAGTTGAGGCTCCGAAAGACTTGGTCGAGTTGACGCATTGCGATGATGTGGCAACGCACGTAGGGGCATTGCAGTGCTTTCGACTCTTGGCTCATTAATTGCTTTTCACATATGGTTAGTAGTATGCGTAATGCTCCCTGCAATCAGCACCACGTCAACAGGATGCACGTAGTGTCTGCTATTCGATGGACGATGCATCATGTTCCCACATACTCATCACACACCAGCACTGTATGAAGGAAGGGCGGTTAGAAAAGTGTAGCGATCGTATCATAAAGCGAGCAATCGCTTGATTACAATGCCCATATGCTAGCAAAAAGGTGTATTATCTAATTGACCTTGCTTGGCTCTGGACCACAATGAGTGAGATGCCGCCTAGATTTCATCACTTGTCGAAAACTCCTTGACAGGACGCCACTAAGCGTACTGAAGCTTGTATGGCACAGCGTTTTCCAACTTGGCAACAATGATCTTCTCAGTTAGCTGCCACAGGTTCTCACCAAGTTGCTGGTCGCAAGCCTGGCTTGATGGATCGGTGACTTTGCGGTCAGGCACGATCTGGTGGTTTTATTAGCAAGCTTCACACATATCAGATTCCTTGAACGTACATATTGTCCTTGGATTGTCTCCTTGACAACGTCTTCGCTAGTTGCTGCAAAAAGTGCTGGACGACACCCAGCGTCGACGGGATCCTTCAAGAAAGGCTTCACTGCTGCAACGCCAATCTTACCGAGAGTTCCATAAGCATCGACAGCCTGCTTTTGCTGGTCGGTCTGAACTCCACCGGGATGTACAGCATTCATGAATGGTCCAGAGCTCACGTTGTCGTTGAAGCCTAGTTGGGCCTTGGCTTTGCGATCTGCCAGAGCACGGATGTAGAGGACTTGAGCGAGCTTGGTTCTGTTGTAGAGCATCATGGGACCGATGTCTTGGTTGAGCTCTTCCTCGGATTCGAACTTGACATCACTAATTCCACGATGGAGGTCCGAGGATTGCAGGACGAGACGAGAGCCAGGAGTCTTTTGAAGCAGGGGAAGCAAAGTCTGGGCCAGATGGAACTGTGAAATGTGGTTCACTTGCATGTGACTGTCGATGCCGTCCTTGGTCAGATTAAAGACTCCCACTCCTAGGCCAGCGTTACAGATGAGAGCGTCGAGCCTGTCGAGCTTGGAAGCGAGCTCCTTTGCCACTTGATCCGTCTGCTTCAAGTCTTCGAGCTCGATCTGAATAGAGTGAACCTTTGAGATGTCGCCGTACTCTTTGAGCTTCTCTTCTGCTTTCTGTATGTGCTCCTCCTTCTTACCGAGAAGATAAAGGGCGGCAGGGTTGTGTTGGAGGATATGGGCACAGATGCCGAAACCGATACCAGCCGATCCGCCAGTCACGACGTAGACTTGTGATTCTTAGCTAGGGTTGGTTTTTCCTTGACACGATTCATACCTTTGCCTGAAAGATCGGGAATGTCAGTGTTGGGATCAAAGGTGTTGCTGCTTCCAAACATGCTGATGGTAACGGGACTGGTTTGTAAAAGACAGATGATGATGTCTATGAACTTGTTGAATTCAAAAGCTGAGTTGATATATGAGAAATATGTACGAGTACTCGAGTAAAGGATCCCAGAGCTGTTGTCTGCTGCCATCAGGAGGTTGCTCCGCATAGTCGAGTGCTCAGGGTGACGTCAATAATGGATGATGATGAGACCATTTTTGGGTGACAAAGATATGAGGACAACAAGCATCTCACACAATGCTTGCACGTCTTGTCCAGGATTGTGCACTTCTCAAGCAGCAGCTGGGTCCCACACTTCTTCATCGACATAAGATGCAGTGGATGTGTTACAGTGCACCGAGATGGCATGCATGAGGCATGATGATAGCTGTACCCTCGAAACAAGCTCTAGTAAATTGAGCAGCCACAGGCTTTTGACGATGCACGGATTGATGGTCCTCCTTGTCACATAGGTCACAAAACCAATCTCTCGATTTGCAGGGGCAGAGAGGAAGTTGGGAGATGGCTCGAGGGACGGAGATGCCCCAGGTTTCGGCAGGTGCGTGGTGTTCGGGCCGCATGGTGGGAAGACGGCAGCGCGATCGGCCAAGTTTGGAGCTTCAAGCCAATGCCTACTTTGGCTCCTCCTGCTGCAACTTAGCAACTGCTCATACCGCTCGACACAGACGAAGAATGGCGGTAGACATGGACACTGCTCGGGAATGGCTCACATGGAGCTTCAGCCCGACCATCGGAGCCATGCTCTTCACACTGCTGCTGTCGCTGTCGCTGCCCATCCTCTTCCACTTGTTCCTGTACCGCCAGCGCGCCGCCGTCGTTGTACCATCTTTCGTCCTGCTCGGTCCTAGTGGTGCTGGCAAGACAACTCTCCTCACTCTGGTGCGTCGCGAACACTTACGACTCCACTACAGAGACGCTAATCATGTGCACAGTTCGAGCGCGGCACACCGACCGCTACTCACACTTCGCAAGCTCCCCAGACCGTCACATGCACTCTTCCTACTGGCATCACTGCCGAGTCTCACAAATACCGCGCTTCCGACGACCCTTCGACCAAGAAAGAGCGTCAAATCAAAGTGACCGACACTCCTGGCCATGGCAAGCTGCGCCAGCACGCCTACGATACCATTACTGCCGCCGCCACCTCTCTCAAGGGCCTGATCTTTGTTGTTGACGCGGCCGCTCTGTCCAGCCCCCAAGGCCTTTCCGAGGCTGCTACTTACCTTCACGACATATTACTCGTTCTGCAAAAGAGACACACTGGAGCAAAGAGCAGCAAGGGCCCCGCTGGAATTCCCGTTTTGGTTGCAGCCAACAAGTTGGATCTATTTACTGCACTACCCGCTCAATTGGTCAAGAAGCGCTTGGAAGACGAAATCACAAAAATCCGGTCAACCAGGGCAAAGGGACTACTCGACAGCGCCGTCGACATTGAAGGAGATGATGAGGATAGGGAATGGCTGGGTGAAGGCGGTGAGGGCGACTTTAACTTTGGACAGATGAAAGAGGCCGAGATTGATGTCGGCGTGCTTGGAGGCAACGCCAGCGCAAAGGGCGACGAAAAGGCCCAAGTGGATGCGTGGTGGACGTGGATTGCGCAGCAAATGTGAGCTGTAGGTATGTATGCAATCGCTACGAAAGGAATTTGATCGTCTTCGCAGAGGCTGATGGTCGAATGGTGTGTTGTGCGAGTAGGATCCATCGTGTCTCGGCGTTACTAATAAGAACTTAAGAAGAGGCTTCGTTTACAGGGTCCAAAGCTCACAGGGCGCGCCGCCAACGAGACAAACTGCCACCTCGTATTTCTCTGCATCTCTCCTTCACCTTGATTAATTCCTCTTTCCTTTCTCTCACTCAATACTAAACTCACACTGATCAACGCCCACCATGTCGATCAAGTCGCACCCCAGACACCCACCCGTCGTCATGTCGACCATTACCGAGCAGATCGGCAACACCCCTCTCGTTCGCCTGAACAAGATCCCTCAGTCGCTCGGTCTCAAGCCTACCATCTACGCGAAGCTTGAGTTCTTCAATGCTGGTGGCAGTGTCAAGGACCGCATCGCTTTGCGCATGATCGAAGCCGCAGAGGCCTCTGGCCGCATCCACCCTTCCAAGACCACCTTGATCGAGCCTACTTCTGGAAACACCGGTATTGGTCTTGCTCTTGTCGGTGCCGTCAAGGGCTACAAGGTCATCATCACTCTGCCCGAGAAGATGTCACAAGAGAAGGTCGCCGTGCTCAAGGCTCTCGGTGCCGAGATCATCAGAACCCCTACCCAGGCTGCCTACGACAGCCCCGAGAGTCACATTGGTGTCGCCAGAAGACTGGAGAAGGAGATTCCCGGTGCCGTCATTCTTGACCAATACATCAACCCCGACAACCCGAGGGCTCACGAGCTCGGCACAGCTGAGGAGATTTGGGCACAAACCGACGGCAAGATCACTGCTCTTGTTGCTGGCGCTGGTACTGGTGGTACCATTACCGGTTTGGCAAGAGGAATCAGAAAGCACAACAAGAACGTCAAGATCATCGCCGCCGATCCTCACGGCAGTATCCTTGCTCTGCCCGCCACTCTGAACGACGACTTCAAGGATCAGCCCTACAAGGTCGAGGGTATTGGCTACGACTTCATTCCTGACGTCCTGGATCAACAAGGTGTCGACACATGGTTCAAGACCGATGACCGTACAAGTTTCGAGTATTCGAGAAAGCTGATTAGAGAGGAGGGTCTCTTGGTTGGAGGAAGCAGTGGCAGTGCCATGGCCGCCTGTGTCAAGGCTTGCACCGAGCTCAACCTGACCGAGGATGACGTTGTTGTCGTTGTTCTGCCCGACAGCATTAGAAGCTACTTGAGCAAGGTTCGTTTCTTGAATCTTGATCCTCACCGCATTACTGACCGCTTTTATAGTTTGTTGACGACGACTGGTTGGCCGCAAACGACCTCCTCCCTCCCACTCCCCCACTTTCCGCCCCTACAACACCAGTCGCAAAGAGCGAAGACGGCAAGAGCAAGGATGGCTATGGTGATGCCACTATTCATGATCTGCGCTTGAAGCCTGTCACGACCATCTCAGCAGACTCGCCATGTGGAGATGCCATTGAGACCATGCGTGAGAAGGGCTTCGACCAGCTCCCAGTCTCGGCCGGTTCTGGCTCGCGTCTTGTCGGTCTCGTCACACTTGGAAACCTTCTGTCATACCTTTCCTCTGGCCGTGCAACTGGCCACTCTTGTGTCAGCGATGTCATGTTCGACTTCAGAAAGATCAACGAGGTTGTGACTAGCACCCAAGACATCAGCATCAAGACTCCTGAGGAACGCAAGAAGGCTGCCACTAGCAGCGAGACTGAGAGCCATCCCCAGCGCAGACAGTTTGTCGAAATCACAAAGGAAACCAAGTTGAGCGCACTGAGCCGCTTCTTTGAGTGGAACAGCGCTGCCATTGTCACCGAGAAGACATCCGAGAAGGGTGGCTACAAGGCTGTGGCAGTTGTGACCAAGGTTGATCTTTTGACCTGGTTGGTGAAGTCGTCGAAGAAGGATGGAAGCAACTAGAGATGACTGTTGATGAAGGCGTTCAGGAGTGGACTGTGATGGGATGGTAGCTTCATAAAAAGATCTTGATGTCAGCTTTGTTTATGCACATCAAGACAGATTGAAGATGGAGACCCTTTTAGATGAGTATACCCATGCATTTTCTTTTAGCCACTGAAATTTCCAATGCCTCGTTTTGGGTTCGGTCTCGAAGTTTGAAGAAAGAGCAGACGCGAGGCTGAGGGCAGGCGCGTGTTGGTCGGGTGTGCTTGACGTTGTTAGTGAGTTCGGTCTCTTTCCTCACAGGTTCTGATAGCTCAAGCTTCAGCTACCTTCCTCCAGACATTTCTTCGACTTGCACTTGATCGGGATCTGCTCAGCACAGAGGCGGTTGGTGCCTGATTGATGCGCAAGAAGCAGTTTCATGGACATCTCTCAACCAGCACATGGGGTCCGACAGCACCGTCCCCATCGCCGCACTCTTCTGACTTTGCGTACCATTCGCTCCCTCTTTCGACGCATCCAACACAGCGTCCGCTCGCATCTGCACCTCCCTCTCCAAACCACAGGGCACATCGACAACAGTATCCAAGACACCATCACTGGCGCTGTTCCAGTTCTCTCTGGTGATTCAAGACACAGTCCTCGAGACATTTCGGTACAGCAGCCCTTTGCCATTGGCACCTTTGTCATGTCGTCTTCCAGGAGCACAAGGCGTGCAGCTGGACAAGGGCGTCGACTCGACGAGAGTCCTCTGGAACACGCCGTTCGCAGATCTCGTCGTGTGGCTGGAGAGTCTCCAGAGTCAGGCCCCTACCGTCCTCCACCTCGTCGTCCACCACGCCAAGAAGCAGCATCTCGACATCTTGCTCAATCTGAGACATCCTCTCACCCTCCGCCGCCATCATCGACTTTCACTTTCTCTCGACCTGATCCGCCTGTGCCCTCGCCCGGCTTCAGTCCTGCTACACTCTCGTCCACACACGTGCTACCTGATCCAGCCCAACCTCCGCACGTCCACCCACCTTTGCCATCATCCATGACTAACCCCATCAACCCAAGTCTCGCTCTCTTGCCGCGCCGTTCAAGCCTGCCAGCTCCTGCCAAACTTGAAAAGCCTACCCCACCCAAAGCCGAGGACATCAAAAGAGAATGTGACATATGCTGCGAAGCGAGTAGTGCTCCAGTGCTCCAGCCATGTCGCCTCTGCACTTCCGCATACTGCGGAGACTGCATCAGAAGCATGTTCTTGGAAGCTACCCACGACTCGACTTCGATGCCACCCAGATGCTGCACCATCTTGTCGACCATCGTCGCTCTTGACTTTCTTTCCACCAGCGAAGCTGACGAGTATCGTCTCAAGTTTGAGGAATGGGTCTCGACCAAAAAGACCTACTGTCCCGTTCCTCAATGTTCCCGCTTCATCCCTGATCGTGCAGTCCTACCGCCTACTACTACTGATTCGATCGATCTCTGGAGTCTCTTGAAACCGGAGCTCCCGGCTATCATGACAAAGCTCCAACAACAAGACTGCGCTCGATACCTCCTGAATGCTAAATCTCCCGAAGTCTATGGGATCAATTGGAAGTGTCCTGGGAAAATGGTCTGGCTTGAGGACATTTCTGCAAAACTTCCACGCTACTCCAACATGGTTGAGTTTGACTCCGACCTCAAACGACTATTCTCTTACGGCCGCACCATGCCTCAACCAGCCTCCGCTAGTGCCGATGTTTTAAGAAGACATTTGTGGAAGGTGATTGGTAAAGTCAAAGTCCGAGTCAGCAGCAAGTTTACCAAGCTGCCTGCTTCTGCCTGCTTCTCTTGTCCAGGTTGTCACGTCGGAATCTGTCCCAGCTGTAAACAAGTCGCCCATTTCGGGCAACCTTGCGATACCGCTGCCCAAGACCATGAGCTTGCAATGCTCGAGACATATGGCTACAAGAAATGCCCTCGTTGTGGCCATGGTGTGAAGAGGATGTACGGCTGTCGCCACATGCAGTGCCGCTGTGGTGCTCATTGGTGTTGGGGTTGTCTTCGTACTTTCGATGAGTGTGCATGTGATTCGGGCGATTCTGACGGCGAAGATGAGGGTTACAGCGACGAGGAAATTGATCCTGACACTCCTCAGACTAGTAGCCTTCTTCAAGGAGCTCGCAACGGTGGGCAGAATGCCACAGCTACAGCTACAGCTACAGTTCCGTCTCTAGGAAATGCTTCTGCTCCAGGAAGGGTCGTCACTCCAGCAAATCAATCCACAAACGCTTCAGCAGATGCAGCCCGTCCTGGCTCCATCATTGAGCCGTCAAACAACCTTGATGCTGGTGGTCGTCGGGTCTGGGAAGCCACAGGCGCTTTCTTCGGTGAGGAACCCGAAGATGGTTATCATGTGTCGATCTGGTCATGCGCTCATGTCTTCAAACCTGCTCAACTCCCAGAGGAAGCATTCAAGAGGGGTGTACCACTTAGTACAGAGTGCTTCCGCTGCTTCTTGAGAACCTATGCGACTGTGCAGAGATCTGATTCTGATTCTGATTCGTCTTCAGGAAGCCAGGGCGCTGGAGTGAACAACCACAAGCACGCTGCGGAAGAAGATGTGGCATGGCGTTGTGGCATTTGCGAAATGTCACTGTGTGGTATTTGCAAGAACGAGGTGATAAGCGAGCGAGGTTTGTGATTTGCTCCAGACTCCTTGAAAGTATCGGTATGAAACGAGGGAATTGAGGTCGGAGGGGTCTGACTAGGTGACCGACCAAGAGAAGGCTCGTCGAAGTCTGAAGGTATATATAGGTCATTGCTTTTTTTGCTCCACGACAAGGGAGACATGATCAAGGCTCAGTGATATACTTAGCTATGCTGCATTGGTCCTGAGCGTTCCTGTTACTACATTCTATATTCTATTTTGCTACATTTCTCTTATTCCCGAGTGTGATTGCTGCTAGTGCCACCCTGTCCTCAGCATCGATACAGTGTATCTTGACTCTGGTCGGCCACTGTATTGTTACAGCTCCACTGCGCATATTGTGAGCTTTCCTGTTGTCTCGATTGTCGAGTCTATAAGTCCTTGCTCTTCGCAATCAGTATTTTTGACGTTTGACATGGTGGACCACAAGAAAGACTTAAAAGCACGAGTTCTAAAGTTAAGCCTCCAGTAAATAAACAGTTGTTTTAGGGTGAACATGAAAAACTGACGATATTTTTCCATCGAATAATATCAAAGTGTACTCCCCCTCTCATCATAATGGAAAAGAAAAAAAAGGCAGACAAAGCACAAGTATGGTTTTGTTTTTGGAATGATTTGTAGAGGGTGTGATTTGATTTCGCAAAGATGCAGAGAGACAGGGTTGCAGCTTTTGCGTGATAGCTGGGGAAAATTCGAAAGCGCATTCTTCATTTTTGGCTTCCTTCCCGGCTCAGTCGGGTACTCTCCAATGCTTTGTAATCTACGCGTGATGAAGACGAGTTGGAAAAAGAGGTGAGACGAGTGAAATGAAGAGTGGACAAGATCATGTAAGTTGGGTTAATTAAGACAACGAAAACCCCAGGACCGCTGCACCTGGGATTTCCGTTCCCATCGCAGCTTTTTTCACAAGCCGCTCTGTAACTAAGAGAAAAGCAAAAGTGTGTCGTCTCATATCATAAAAGAAAGAAAAAGGTGTTTGGTGCAGGCAGGCGAAACACAGCTTTTACATCTTTCCCTTGATCTCCTCGGCCTTGCCCTTTGCTTGACCAGAAAGCTCGGAAGCCTTGCCCTTGGCCTCGCCCATGAGTTCGGAAGCCTTGCCCTGGACTTGGCCGGAAGCCTCTGCTGCGGAACCGGGTGCCGAGCCAGACATTTCGTTGGCCTTGCCCTTGGCTTGGCCGGCGAGCTCGGAGGCCTTGCCTTGTGCTTCGCCAGCCATCTTGTTGGCGGTGCCCTTGGCTTCGCCGGCGCTCATGTTGGTGGCGGACTTGAGGGATGCGGCGGCTTGCTCTGAGAAGCGGTGTTAGTGAGGAGTAGAGAAGGGGGTAAAGAGATTTGTGGAAAAACATACCGCCAGTCTCAATGCCCTTGACGGCGGCATCGGAAATGGTTCTGTCGACAGCCTGAGCGGCCTCCTTGATGGTCTCGGTGGCAGACTTCTGGAAGCGCGCGTTGGTGCTGAAGAGGCGGGCGTTGCGGATGATGGTAGAGCGGAACATTGTGGCGGTGATTGTGTGGTTTGTGTGGTTGGAAGAGGTGGTCTAGTGTTGAGAGATTCGAATGAAGATTTGACAACAAAAGTAGGAGCGATCTCAAGTGTTTATAGCTTTCTTTGGCGTTCCTTGGTGGAGACGGGCTTGAGGTAGCCATGACATCACTCGTCATTTTGTGGGGTTATAGGTGAAGCTTGGGCCTCTTTCTATCCAGACTGACGCCTCCATGAGGCCATCCATCACGATCCCTGCGTGAAAAGACACCTGTCGATGATTCGGAATTGTAGAAGCTGACTGCGCGTATGTAATTTGTGTTCTACTCGACTCTCTTGTAGAATTGTGTAAGCTTGCTTATAAAAGTAGACCTTGGACTTCTCGATACGCGTGGAAAGCCACATGAACCGAGGCCATGCTTTCCAACGGGCACTTGCGATTCCGATCAGAGCCGTAACTTTGCCATAGAAACAGGTTCTTGCAGCGACTTTATCTTTTCGATCTGAAGAAGAATGGCTGGATGGAGTACTGCTCGGGAGCATATATATCCGAAGCCTTCTACGCTGTGTTTTGATTGTTCTACTCAAGAGTTGCCTGCACCCCTTTATGTACCCAGCTCTTTACTTGTTTTTACTTATGCAAAAGATAAAATGGCGATCTAGTACGATCAAAAGGACTTCTTCACCTCCTCCTTCTTTGCGCGGTCCTTGGCGAGCTTCTCCTGTTTAGAGAGTTGTGCCTCGACAAAGACACCTCCGAAAACCAAGCCAACACCAACCCACTGCATTGGGCTGAGACGATGACCGAACCAGACGACCGACAAAATCATGGTAAGCATCTTCCTAGTCACTGTAACGGTAACCAAGAGAAGCGACCCAAAGGTCGAAAGAGTGTAGACTGGCATATTGATCAGCTCCGGAATGTCTCGTGTGTAAACAGAGTAAAACAACTTACAGATGAACATTTGTCCCAAAGCACCGCAGGCAGCAAATGCAAGAATGTCCCAACCAACACTCGGGTATATTTTGATGAAGTTGATAGCGTACTCCAATTCTCCTCCAGAAGCGGCACTCATACCGAGATATGCTCCAACAGGTGTGGTGGCGATGTATGGAGAAATCAACAGATATACCGAAGTCAGAAGAGTGCTGATGGAGTTGAGCGCACACATCATCTGCTGTCCAGTGTACGGTCTGTACGACTTGTAAATGTGGTCTTGGGTCGAATTGGTAAGGCCGTCGAAGAGCAAGTTGATGCCGAGAAGAAGCAGTCCCCATGCGCTGCTACCGTCTGCTCCCTTCTTCTTGGATGAGGTAGGGTGGTGCAAAGTAAACACTGCTACACCAGCTGTGACAAGTGCCACAACGCAGTACTTGTAGAGAGGGTACTTGCGACGGAAGAGAGTGACATGCAGAGCCATGACCGGAAGAAGCTTGCACGACTTGGCTAGAATGAAGGTGATGTAGTCGACGTGCTTGAGTGATGCATAACCGAATGGAGAAGCCAGAGAAGATGTGATGGCTACCAGGAACATGGGGAAGACGATGCTGCGGCTAGGGAAGATGGGAAGATCGTTTGACTGCTTGCGTGTGAACAGCACGTAAAGATATCCCAGCAGTGCTGCAAAAGTCGATTGGACTGTGTTGATGAAGACAGGAGAATTGAACTTTTCCGGGGCCAATGAGCTGCCATATTGTGTCGTTGTGATGCGTTCCTGGAGGACTCCCCATGTGAGACTGACTGTTGTTAGCATGGCCTCGTGTGCATCTCCGTAGATGGTGAAACATACAACGATGCGTAGATTCCTCCCACGCAAATTATGAGATTTCTCGTGGTCTGCGCACTCCCTGATGATGACTGATCCGTTGCAAGACCATCAACCTGCCTTTGCAGCAGAGCCTTCTCGTCCAATGCTCCATTCCCACTCCTCTGCTTGACTCCGCCGTTGCTCGCCATTCTGGTTTTGTGTGCTTTCGGGAAGAAGTTGAGAGTCGAGACCAGGATCCAGTATTCCTATCAAGAGGTCGTCCAATTCCTTGAAGTCGAGTAGGAAGGAGAGGAGCAAATTTCTAGATTGTATCGGGTCGTCGTTGCATTGATTCGGCTTTCAGAAAAATGCTCAGGGTCAACAACCAGCTGTCCTTCTGGAAGTCGCTCGACGCTAAGTTAGGAAGCCACTAGACCACATCGGGCTAGGGGTTCGGCTGTCATAAAGAATACCTACCCACCATCATCCGCCTTCACATTATCTGTGTGCGGACTTTATGTAGTAGATGTTCAAACAGCGCATGATCTTGGAAGCTTCAACTGGAGGTATCAACCGCTTCATCACAAGTCAAGTAGGGATCTCGTCCTGATCAGAAGAGACACAAGGTGGAAGTGTGATGAGCTAGTTGGGAATGCGTGTAGGGAATTCTTCAATATATCGTCAACCCGTCAACCACTTGACGGGCCATGAGTGCTGAGGCCTTGTGCCTCAGCACAGAAGCTTCATATTTTTGCTACTGTCTGCAAGCAAAGAAAAAAGATAGCTCATCACGGGGCTCGAAGCTAGCAGCTTGATGTGCCGAAGCTTGCGAAGCCTCACGGGTGAGGCTTGATCTACTTGTAAACCCAACTTTTTTGTTAATACCACAACTTCTCGCTCGTTTGGCGCAATGGTAGCGCATCCGCCTCCTAAACACTTAGCGCAGAAAGCGGAAGGCTGCGGGTTCGAGCCCCGTGATGAGCTGTCTTTTTTCTTTGCTTGCAGACAGTAGCAAAAATATGAAGCTTTTATATTTAGCAAATATAAGTTAAGCCGATATAATTTCCCTAATGTGCAAGGGTAGCACAACTATAACCTTCGAAACAAGGATCAGAGAAAATAGACCACAAAACAGTGAAAGGGTGCTGTTCGAACATGACCATTGCTTTTGGGGGTGAAGCCTTGAGGCTTCACTCATGTTGCTCCAAACAAGAATTGTCTTGGCATAGCTTCAAGTCGCGCCATGAAACACATTCGTTGATTACCTTAATTTCCGGTAGCAACTGCGTGTGCATCTTTACGAGAGTAATCTGATCGGCAAGGTGAAAAAGTCAGCCCCTTTCCATTCGCAATTATCGACTCGATGTCAAAAGCCTCAACATTCTTGCTTCATCACCGATAAATGTCCTCCTCGACAAGACTAACATGATCAAGATGATGCAAAAGAGCCAGCAATATCTCTAAGAACAGCAAGCCTGTCTAGTTGGATACCTAGACGCCTGTCTATCGTAACGAATTGACATGAAGAGCATGCTTCGATCCGAATTCCTATGGCAAAAGAGCATTCTTTGATTTAACAGACCATGCGGGTACCCGGATCTAGATAACTCAATCGTGGCTCATGCCAAAGATCCACATGATGGACGCACTGCCAGCATGGTTTTGTTTATTTGCTTGTATCAGTGGTGGTTATCTGCTGATATACATGCGTTTTCCATCTGACCGACCAGAGTCACGAACCCCTGAAGGAACCATCTTCATTACCGGTTTCCATCATCTTCCAGCTACAAGCCTTGCAAATAGCGTGTCAGTCTCTCGTTCTAGCCTTCAGTCTTCGTCGCTCTCAAAAGCATTGGCCCCCCAAGTCTCCCAATCAATGGTTCGTCGAGGATTGTCGTGATAGTCCTGCCTCGACTGCAACAGCTTGCTTATGCCATCTTTGATTCCTTGAAGACCTTCAAACTGGACCATTGAACTTTTCCGTCGTCTATTACAGCCCGAGAGCCAAAAGTACTCAAGTCGGGGGCAGTTTCTCTGAATAGAAAGCAAGACGTCCTTCAGGCTTCCGTAGGTCACGCAATCAACCAATTCTAGGTGACGCAAAGACTCAATTCGTGTCTCGAGACGATTGAAGCATTCGAGATCGAAAGCTGTTAGTACAATCTTTTCGAGCCTCGTCTTTGGTACGGCCGAGAAGATTTTGTGAAGATGCTCATGGCTACTGTCGTCATTATGAGATTTGAGACGCAAGGTTTTCAGATGGACTGCATTCCTGAGCAGTTTGATCATCATGCCATCGAACCCGGCTACATCTACGACGTAACTCGGCCACGCAGGCCAGAGTTTCACCTCGAGCTCGGAGAGCTGAGTTAATGTGCTGAGTGAGTCGCAGAGTGGATCGTTGGATGAGTTGCTGGGTGAGTTGCTGGGTGAGTCAGAGGAGCTATCAACCAAGTTGTCCCAGATGGCACCCTTAATTTGGAGCTTTTGCACAACACATGTGCTCTGGGTAGCCGCATGACAAAGCAGCTTGACCGTCCCAACTACATCACACGCCCAGTGTGCGTTTTTGTCCATGTTTTTGGGACTATAGATCTGCTTTCGGCCCAGTGCAGGAAACTCTACAGATGACACAGCAACTTCCAGAGGATGACGCCAGTGAAAAAGTGCAGTAAAAGCTGCAGCACGGAGATTTTCGTCATCATGAGATCCTTTGAGTTTCTCTTCTTCGTCGCAACGGTTGACGAGTAGTCGCATATTTTCCAGATGTATATGGCGTTTTTGCGACCAATCAAGCTGGGCCTTGATTTCTTCCTCAAAACAATGTGGCAGAAATCGAGCATAAGAGAGTCGGACTTTTCGGACTGCAGGGCCAAAGGCAGAGTGATTGCAAATCTCCAAGAAAGTTTGCAGACTGTAGCGTGTGTAAACGAGATTGATCTTCTCGAAGCGACGATCACCAAACTCCATGGAAGCAGAGAGATGGATGCCTTGAGATTTGCTGGTGAGACGGAGGGTGATGAGATTGTCGACCCGAAGGTCAGAGTCACGGCAGATCTTGGTGACCAGTTCAGGTGGAAGCGAAGAGAAGGAGGCCGGAGGATTCATGTCTGCGGAACCCTTATGGTGTAGATTCCTTGTCGAGAGTGACCAGAGCAAAATCGTTGTGCGCAGTGTACCTCGTTCGTCGTCAGAGTTGAGATGCTTGAGAAGTGCGCGCAGAATAGAAGCCAGTTGAAGCACCCAGTGATTTGGTCTCGAGGAAGAGAGGTGAAGAGAAGTGTAATTCGGCACAGCGAAGGTGCTTGCGCGGAGGGAAGATCGAGACGATTCGATGACAGTGAAGTAGTGTTGTGGTTTGGACGGAAAGTACGACCACCGAAACTTATAATTGGCTGGAGGGTTGTTTACGCTGGAAGCTGGGCAACATAGCAGACGCCCGGTTTTCTGAATTCTGATGGCAGCAGAGAAAGTTTCACTTTCCGAAGTGAGATAACAATCCGGATTCAGATAGCCCAAGAGCGGTTTGTGTGAGGAAGTGTTACCATGAATATGTTGGAGTCTGAACTTGAATGGCAGCAGAGCTAGGTTATTTTGAGTTGAGAATTGAATATGACAGCCACGTAAAATCAAAGTTTGGATTGCAGCAGAGCTTGGCTACATACTCGTGAGTGGTTTGAGCTGGGAATTGGACATGCCAGACATGATAGGATCTGATTTCGGATAACAAAAGAGCAGAGAAAAACCTAGCCAAGCTCTGCTACCAACTGATATGACGAAAATTAGTTGCTGGAGGGCCTGGAGCTCAAGCATCGAATTTTAATTGATTGGGGGGCTGGGTCTTGCTTGAGTGGGACGCTCTGGCAATTAAACTCAGTTGCTGGAAGGGCCACCATCTATGAGAGTGATGCTCTGGCTACTGAATTTAGTTGCCGGGAGGGTTTATCGGTAGCTGAGAGGCTGAATAGTGTTTGAGGGCAATGCGCTGGCAACTAAAATTAATTTTTGGAAGGTCCAGCAGCTAGTTGACGATATGCCCCGGCAACTGAATTTAGTCGCTAAAAGGTCCAGTATACGAATACAAAGAGAGAGGATGGTTTATGGAAGCAGACGTACATACAGCTCGCAAACACAAGTCTTACAAAAAAACACTCGTTTCCTTTAGGTATCTCTTGCTTTTCCTTATTCATAGTTATTATGGACCCCACGAATATCCTTCGCTCATGCAACAGCCCACAGCAAGGTACACCAATCTGTCAGGAAACGCTATGATCACCAAAGAGTCAGACAAAGCGTTGACTACAAAGATCAAATCAAGGCTCACCATCATGGAAATAGCCAGACAGAGTAAGCAAGCAGTCTACTAGTGACTGACCACATGAGAACAACGAATTAATTGATTCCTTCCTTGATGGCACATGATTGATATGGTCGCCAAACTCAGCACGTGAGCTACATGCAAGTTTCCTACTCGTACATTTTTACTTCTGGGTTTGCTTTCTTGTTCAGCCAACCGCTACAGATACATTAAATCGGGCAATCAGTGACGAGTGAGTGATAATTGCCGACCATACTGTTAGAAAGTTCCGTCTGTTCAGATATTTGCTGGCCATAGGGCTAGCAAATTCCATCCATATCTTCCAACCCTAGGGTCGGCAAATATAATCCTCACAAATTTGCTAACCATAGGGTTGGCAAATTCCATCCGTCTAAATATTGGCTAGAAATGTGTCTGAGAGACAGAACCACAATGTGGTATACCTTAACCCGGGGTCAAGAAATTTACCTAGAGATTGATTTCTCAACTCCTCTCATCTCCACATGCGATACTATACATCATCATCATCTTCTTCTTCTACTGCAATCAATTTATAGACTATGCATAGTACATCTCAAAGCCATAAGCGTCATCTTTGTCTTCTTGATGTACAGATTGTTTATGCTTTTGCCCTTTCACTTTGTTGCTGCTCTACTTCACATCATTCTTTGCGCATGGAGGTATCTAGACTCTTCTCCAAAGCCAACACGCTGAACCCCGAGCAGTGAGTGGATTCTGACAGCCCGCTGTTCAGCCGAATGTCTATGTTGATTGACACATCAATGGGCCGAATCGTTCAGATTGTTAATAGAGTCTAACCATGACACCATTACAAGGCAGCAATCACTCTGCGAATAAAAGCACTTTGACACAGTGATCACTTGCGTCAATCTAGCTTGTATTCTGTTCAGACTCCCTGTGTACTCAAGAGTGTCAAATGTAGCTGTTAAAATGCACAGTACTTTCGGTAAACCAAGTGATGTCCACGGAGAGGTGTTGTCCGGGACTGGTCTCTATGGTCACACTGCCGACTCTATTGACAACTGTGTATTTCCGTAGCTTACAATGTCGGTGTGTGCCGCCGTGAGATAGAGGTGGAGTTTGAGATTGTGAGAGACCTCAGCATATGGGGCGGGTGCACGGCATGATTCGACATCGAGGCAGCGTATATGAAATCGAGCTGGCGAAAGGCAGTAGAGTAACAAACCTCTTCGTCAAGACTTCGGGATATGTACATCAAAGTCCAATGTTAATATGTCCAGGGGTAGGTTCCTGGTCAGCCAGAACGCCAGCCCACGCGCTCCAATCCAGAGCACTGTCGTCGAGAAGCAAAGGTACACCAAGCTCAGTATCCGTCTGTGTCAAAAAGTCTCCCACTAGAGGGCCAAAAAGCGCCATCTCGGTGGTAACGGTATCAGGACGACCAGCAGCGGGACTGGCCTGTACCATGGTCGAGGCTTCGCTTGATTCACCTCGTGAGGCCTTGAATGTGACAGTAGATCTCAACACAGCATCTAGATGTGTACAGAATTCGGAAGCTGCCAGATTGCCTAGCATGCTCAACTGGCGTAGGAGATGGGTGGCTGATTCCAGGTCATTCTGATGCGACTTTGCATGGCTGTCGGGAGAGAGACTCGATATTGCCAGGACGGTGGCTGAAGCAAACAGATACTGAGCAGATAGATAGTCAAGGGTGAAGAAAGAGCCGTTGACCCAACTCCGCATCAGCAAGCGATAGCTGTGAGATGCTGAGTGAGTGCATGTCGATGCCAATGCTAGAGTTGCTTGAGAAATCTCTTCTGTAGCACCTCCAATCTTGTTCGAGATTCTGAAGACATGGAGCAGTATAGGCCGAGTAGCTAGTATAACACACTGGTTGAATGACAAATGTAGCATGACAATATGTCGTGCAACCTGGCTCGATGCATCTTCCTGTCGTAGTTGCATACTCGGTGGTAGGGCCTCGACCCAATCTCGGAGTTTACGGAAGACGGCTTGCACTCGTTGCGAGAAAGTGTCAGGAAGTTTCCTTCGGCTGTAAAGACTGCCAATAATACCGCCAGCGATGCGAGCCAGACTGATACTAGCAGTGAGGTAGTCGGCATCTATGAAGTCATCTTTTTGTGCTTCCGTCAAGCCTTCATCGGTAGGAAGGTCCACCTCAACATCCTCGTCCTTTAGGAGTGTCGGATAGCCGACTTTGGAGCTCATCATTCTGTCCAGAACATACATTGTCCACCAGAGACGAACTCTACGTTGTCTGGCGGCTTTATCCGGCAATTGTCGTTCTGCCATATTCTGATACATTCCTATCGTCAGACCCAGTCTAATCGCAGATCCAATATAGCGAAAAGCGCTATGTCTTCTGTTCATGACGGAGTTGTACAAAGCAAACATGACGAGAATCTCAATGTGGTCGATTTTTGGTCGTTCCGGGATGACTCGAAGAATGGTTTTGGCTCTTGCGAAATAGTGAAGTCCAGGTAGCAATCCCGTGTTGTCTAATGGTGACCTGATAGAGTATGCTTCTCCCAGCGCGAAGAGGACGAACAGTTTGCAGACTGCCAGCTGGTCAAGAGATCGCAAGTCTTGGTAAGCGCGGTCGAGCGTAGTCCGCACTGCAGAAGCGGGAGACAAATGGTAACACTTGCCGATTGTGTTAAGAGCAGTGTTGATCAACAGGAAAGCTTGAGGTCTGCTCGGCCATTGCGCGGTTGTGTTCAAAGCAGCATCCAACTGGGCATCTTATTATACGTCAGCGAGAATATCCTTCTGGTAGCGGCAATCACACCTACCTTTGATGAAAGAAGTTCTCGGGATATGATTTTCAGCCTCGACACTTACCAGAAGCTGTCGAACTCGTGTTGAGAAGCCTGTGCAAGCAGCCTCACCGATGTAAATAGGACTGGGATCATACGGCATGAACCATGCCTCTTTTTCTATAAGAGGATTATCTCCTCGTCTCTCGTCATCCCCATTGGTGATCTCTGTTGTGTCCTCATGGCTTGTATCGTCATTCACACTCTGCTTGAGGCGCTCATTCTCGGCAAGCAGTTGTTGTATATAACTGAATCGTATAAGAGTTGTGTTCTTCGCTATCCGCTCAGAGCCGACTTACCTCTCATTCACAGTGACCTTTCTATCTCGCATTGGATACTCGCAAGTCTTGTCTGATTGCAAACAATTCTTGCAGGGCTTCTCGCCATCACACTTGGTCTTTTGATCATGGCAACGTCGACATCTGTGGAATCGTGATCAGTCTTGATTCAAGTCTGAACGGCCCGGGATGGTGCCCACGCGATAGTCTTCCTTTTCTGACGCTTGCTTGGGGGCTGCGAACCCTCAATAGAAGAACGGAGAGACTCCATCGTGACCGGCGATATATGACACGCGTAGTAGACGTGAAATGCTGTTCGGCGTAGGAAGCCGGACAGAAGCAGCAAGCACGGCCTCGGGTCGACTTCCCCGCCCGGTATCGCTCGTTTTTTGCCGGTTCTGCTCTGCTGCGGCTACTCATTATTTGGCAGAAAGAACAAGGCACCTGAGGCTGCAGCTCTTGCACAATCTCAGGCACAAGGGCGAAATCGCACATCTGGCAGATATCTCTTAAACATCGGCCGAGACCCGTAATCGAACAAGTGTAGGATCGTCAATTACCCATGGAGATGTGTTGATGTTCGGACCTCACTGTCGGCCGAAGCAAGCCGTTCTATAGTCTGGACATCTCATGCAGGCGCTGCGAAGAATTTTCTTCTCTTGCAGCCGTGGCACCAATTCCAGCCAGGATTTAGATAGGCCTCTCACGAAAGCTGCAAAGGATCTGCCTCGACACTTCCTCGGCTGCCGTTCAAGCATAGCGAAGCTCACGAGGTGCATTGCCAGCAGTAGCAAGTGGTTCCGACCGTGGCGTACTTGATGCCGATTCGTGCGCAGACAGCGCGGCGTCTTTCCAGATACGGTATGAGCAGTCGACTCGACCAATCAAACCCGCTCATTGAACCGAGACCGGGGCTTCTATCCAGGCTTGTTACTCGATAGTATCGAGCAATTGTGCCAATGTTGTACACGTTATGCACAACAGTCGCGCTTATCCAGCATTCTTACTCGATGTGATCGAGCAACCACACGTTTTTGCTTCTCGCATGGGAGATATCGCCAACATCAACGGTACATCATGGCTATAGTCTCAGAGATAAGCCAGCTTCAGTCTTGGGTCATCCAGGATGATTGACATACATAAGAAACCTTTGATCCGCACTATTTCAGAATGGATATCATTGACATTCAGTAATTCACACGATCACACTCTAGATCAACGACAGAGGGCGTCTTGTACATATCTTAGACGACGCCTATATCCTTTACTCGTTGCATCTACATCCTTCATCCCTGCCTTCCACAATGAAAAAGGATTCGAAAGTCTCTCGTGCCTTGAAGGCACTTGAGGTCCGCCACGAACCTGGTCTTACCGATAGCCAACTCATGCTCAGCAACGAAGACCTGAAGCCCGTGGAGCCTGCACGTAGACAATGGGGTACATGGCACTTCGTCGCCTTTTGGATGGCCGACTCCTTCAACATCAACACATGGATGATCTCTAGCGCCAGCGTCCAGGACGGTCTCTCATGGTGGCAATCATGGATCTGTGTCTGGATCGGTTACTCCATCGCCGCCGTCTTCGTCATCCTCACTGGCCGTATCGGAGCAAAATACCACATCTCTTTCCCAGTCGTCTCTCGTTCCAGTTTTGGTATCTGGGGAGGTCTCTGGCCAGTCTTCAACCGCGCAGCCATGGCTTGTGTATGGTATGGTGTACAAAGTTGGATTGGAGGCACCTGCGTCTACCTCATGATCCGCAGTATCTGGCCTAGCTGGGACAAATACCAACTGGGTGGACCCAAGAACACACTGCCAGAGTCTTCGGGCACCAACACTCGCGACTTTGTCAGCTTCTTCCTCTTCTGGGCATGCTCCTTGCCTGCATTATGGTTCCCCGTCCACAAGATCCGTCATCTCTTCACCGTAAAGTCGATCGTTGCACCTGCTGCCGGCATTGCCTTCTTCATCTGGGCTATCGTCAGAGCACACGGTCTCGGACCCATTGTCCGTCAACCCGCCAAGCTTGAAGGTGGTGAGCTTGGATGGGCCATCGTCAAGGGTATCATGAGCGCCATTGCAAACTTTGCCGGTAAGTCGATAGCATGTGTGAACTTTGAGAGAAAAGCCGACTGACCATGAATGCACAGCCTTGATCATGAACAACCCAGACTTCAGCAGATTCGCAAAGCGTACCGACAGCGCCATGTTGTCCCAGCTCATCACCATTCCCGTCGGTTTCGCCGTAACATCCTTCATTGGCATTATCGTCTCCTCGTCGTCTGCCGTCATCTATGGCTCGCCCGTATGGTCACCTTTGACCCTGCTCGAAAACTTCCTCAACGATGCCAACGTCAGCGGAGCCACGCGTTTCGGTGTCTTTGTCATCGCCGCTGCCTTCTCTCTCGCTCAACTCGGTACGAACATCGCCGCCAACTCGGTATCGGCTGGTACAGACATGACTGCGTTGTTCCCTCGCTTCCTGTCCATCAGAAGAGGCTCATACATCTGTGCCATTGTCGGCCTGTGCATGTGTCCCTGGAACCTGATGAGCTCGAGCAACAACTTCACCACCTACCTCTCGGCCTACAGCGTGTTCCTGTCATCGATTGCTGGCGTCATGGTCTGTGATTACTATCTCGTCCGCAAAGGATACCTGCAGCTTAGAAATCTGTATTCCGCCGACAAGACTGGACCCTACTACTTCACTTACGGCGTACACTGGAGAGCGTATGTCTCATACATTGCAGGTATCCTCATCAATGTCGTTGGCTTTGCTGGCGCCGTGGGCCAAAAGGTCCCTAAAGGTGCGACGTACATCTACGACCTCAACTACTTCTGCGGCTTCTTCATTGCAGCAATCACGTATTGGTGCTTGTGCAAGGTGTCGCCAATCCCTGCTACTAGCGAGACGTGGCTTGAGGTTGACGATGACGGCGAGCAGAACAGCTTGGAATATGATGGACAATACGATGAAGAGGCCATGGGTGAAATGGTGGATGACGGAAAGAATATTGATGCCAAGGTTGTACAGTACTGAGCATGTGCTGGTGATGAAGTTATGATATATTGATGTTTGGTAATGATGGTTGGGGTATTGGTTTGATCGAATAGATGATATTCGGAATTAGAGAACATGAGAAGCCTCGCTTAGGGGACGCCTCTTTTACTTCACTCTTCTTGAACTCAATCTGAGTGGTGATCAAATTGGCTGCTTGGTGAAGGAAATCTGTCGGACACTCGGTGCCGTCTATTTTGTGTATTGATGCTAGTATCTGACTTGGGGTATGCAGAGTTGAGGGGTTGGTATAAGCGATGAATATATGTACAGTCGAATGAGGAAAGGCATTTCGACACGGCGAGAAAGAGATGCCCGTCTCACGACGAATAGTATTCGCTCAATATGCGATTACGATGATTGGCCAGATTCTGAAAAGTAGCCAATCGCCCAGCCAAAGGATTATTTCTCCAGCCCATGTCCTCATGCAGCAAAAGATGAGTATATGCAAACACACTCGCATCAAACAGCGTAGGTGTCGCTTGTCCGAAGAACCAGCTATCCCCGCCCAGCAAAGTCGACAGAGCGGAAAATGCAGCAACGGCCTCGTCCAAGACATCCTGTGCTTTTACGGCGGGTGTGGTTTTTAACAGCTCTTGGGTAGCGGCATCGCGCAATTGGTATGAGATAGCGAGGGCGACAAGGGTGTTTGTAGATGAGGGAGTGACGTATAGTCTTTTGGCGACGTGGTCGAAGTTGTCGGGGTCGAGGTAGAGGAGGTAGAGCCATGCCCTTCTCACGGCGTGTTCGAGTAGCGATGTATACACATCTTGGCGCGAGAATTGTGTATCGGAGGAAGAGCTTTTGGTTGTGCTGTGTGTATCGGCCCAGTGTTCGAGTTTACTGGATGCGATTGGTGTGGGCGAATTTGCGGGTAGGAGGAAGGGGAGGGAGCCCGAGGGTGAGGCGTGGTTGTTGGAAGGTTGGCTGCGGAACGGGATGCCTTGGAATAAAAGGTAGGTCTGCCATCTCAGGCATGTTGGATTGAACGAGGCTTTGTTTGTGCTGGCCTCTGTTTCTGTCGTCCATGTGTAGAGAGTGTGTTGGTCTCTGCGTGTTGGCGAGCGCGTCGGTAGCGCATTGGCTGTGTATGTCGATAGAGGGAACTTTGCAAACACCTGTCTGATGACCGGTGGCACTGCAAACATGTCCCGCCAGTCGCGACGACTGCTACTGCTATCTTGTGTCATGGCTTGTGTCTGTGTTTCAACTCGACCTTTGTCGCATTCAAGAGGCAGCTCGTCTCAAACTTCCTTATCTTATCGCAGCTGAACAGGGTCATCCCCCATACGGCTTTGACATGGGCTCATATCTAAATGCTCCTCATGCATACTAATTACATTACCTTTTCTGACTTGATTTTCAATACAAAGACTACATATAGATTATGTGGTCGAATCCTAATTCTTATTGGAGGCAATTGTTTTTACACCTTTCACTGGGAGTAGGCTATTCCATAAATACCTTGTGCAATTTTATAGCACACTATAGCACCAGGTGTTAAATTGGGAGAGAGGGTAAGACTGTTTTGAGCGCGGAACCTCGGAGTTAACTACATGTTCTTCAAGCGGTCTCACTCAGGGGTATATACCCTGTCCCCATCTCTGTAATCGCTTGTGTCATCCAGTAAGCAACTGTGCAGTCTGATAGCATACTATACCACTGTTTCACGACGTGGAGGATGGATTGATCATGAGATTTTGAGTTGCAGGTCAATCAAGAATATTTATCAGGCGATTGCATAACATTTCTTGCCATCTCGTCCGGAGCTGACTCCAAGCATCTAGCAATAATCGTCTCGTTAGAATATCCGTCCACGCAAACCGGCATCTGTTACCCCATATTCTTAGAGGGAGACAAGCAAGCTCATCTTGTGTAGCCATCAGTCGATTTCATTCCTCGCCCTGTGAAGTTTCCATCACTCGAGTACGTCCGAGATGACAAGCTTGCCAACACGGGCACTCCACCAGAATTTCATCGTGATACGTACATAAAGCATTCGCTGCTCTACGCTCTTCAGCGTACTTGCACTGCTTTGGACCATCTCCTCGGCACTTCTTCCCAGAAAACGTGTCCATGCGTGATCTGATAGCACAAGCTTGCCACTCAAAATGCATCCACTCTCGTCGATCAGCTTGCCAATCTGCAAATGTCAGTACTGATATGAAGCTGTGCGAGGCTTACTGACTAGTTTTGAGTTGACTCTCAATGCCACTTGCTCATCACAATGCTTGCATTTGGCCACTGTCAAATTAGCATACAGTGGAATGCCACAACTACCCATTCGTTAGCAATCGAGTTCCCATACAACTGACTATATAGAAACGTACCATTCATTGCACATGAGCATGTTCTGTTGCCGCAGAGTAGACATGTTGAGATCCATGATGATCATACTCAGATAGCCTTCAAACTCGTCCTCGGGTGCTTCGCGAGCGCTTGGAAAGTCAAGTCAGTATTGGGCTGAGATGATTGATCCTAAACTTACTGGTTGTCCACATCTGCGAGAGAATACAGAATATGTTCGTCTGGTTTGTTCATACTCCACGAGGTGTACTCTAGATGTCATGAGAAACAGCCGGACGAAGACATAGAGAAGGACATACCTTCTTCAGGAAAAGATGGATTGATGTGCTGTCTTTTGATCATGTTTCCGGCAAAGGCTCGAAGTCTTTCTGCTTCCAGAATATTGGGGTTCACGTCGATGAAAGTGTTGGATGTCAAGGCCAACCAAGTCTGATGTGAGACGTTCAGGCCTGGACTCGAAATCAACAGTGCAGTCTGTGATGGCTGCCAATCCATCGGACTTGTTGAAGTGACACCCCATAATGACAGTACTGCTTCGCTCGTGTCGTCCATCACGCCGACTTTCACGAGGTCGGCTGCAGTTCCATCCTTCTTGGCGACTGTAATCCGTCAGCTTTTGCACCGGCTCGATGTCTGGAAAACTCATCACCTCTCTTGCGGGTACCAACGCTCTTGACAATGACAAGAATTTTGGCATCCGTCACCTCAAATCCACCCTGGATGAAGTCCTTCAGGGACATGAGAGTTGACTCATAGCTCAGTGGCTTTCTGCAAACTTGGGTGAATTCTGGACCATCCAGTAGACGAACATGGCAGTTCTTGTCCTTCTCTGGAAAGATTCTGATGTACATGGGTGCAACTGCACAGGGAAAGATGCCTCGATCTCCGTTCGCGACATAGGTGGTCCAAACGCCGACAAGTTGACCAATCTGTAGTCCGTACGGTATGTGAGTGTAAGAAAATCTGATCTCCAACCAAGTCAATATAGACTCATATGTGTACAACGATAAAACGCTTACAGTAACAGCACCTGTGGTGTCCTTGATCACAATGTGGACGGCTCTTTTAGCTGCATTCGGCAGCTTTGCTTTGGGCGAGCTTTCGAACAGGTTGACAATTCGACCAACGACCCTGATGCGATTTGGTCCTGGCACAAGCGAATCGATCTCATACTCGTCATAGTCTACGGGCGGGATCCAGTGATCTTGAGGTGCTTGAATCATTGTGGTGTCAAGCTCTTCTGAGGTAAATCCATCACCCGGCGGTGGTGAAGGATTTTGGGGCAACCCTTTGAGCGGAGAGGTGCGTTGAGGGAAGAATGACTGTATAGAAGGATTTTGTCCTACCATATCGACCGAGTTCACTGATTTCGAGAGATTGTGCCGTAAAAGTACCTAAGGCCACATCAGTTCTCAGCGCATCGGCTGCGAACAACCGAGGGGCATGTGACTTGACAGGTTGGGAAGGCACGACCCTGCTACCCAATAAGCATCCAGCTGTTCACACTCCAGAAGTTGCTACAATTTATCGCGAAAGTCATGCTGGTCAACAATGCAGACGTCAAGAGCCACATTCAAAGATCATCATGATCACTCGAAGAGGCTACCAATAACGTTAATAGATTGGGAATTTACTTAGCCTTGTGCTTCGAACTCCCGTACAACTCTCTCACTCTCTGCCTCGCCGACCCATTGACACACTCTCTCACCCACGTCACCAATCAGCTTCTCATACCTGTCATCATTTGGATCTGGGAAGAAAAGACCACAATGCGCTTCGACCAGATCAACGTCTTTCATCAGTACACGAACCCAAGTAGGATCTCTGTTACCGGAGCCGTCCTTGGGTGGAAGAGTACAGAACGTGCGGTCTTTGAAAGGCTTGTGTTCTTCACCCGAAGGAGTTCTTGTGCCTTGCGTAGACAGAACAGTAGACTGCATGGATGAGTTGCGTTTCGAAAGTGGCTCGATCGTAGAGTCGTCATCGTTCCAGGAGTGATTCAAGGCAGCTTTCCACTCCCTTTGTGCCTCTCTTTGCTCAGCCGCCAGGACCCTCCCCTGTTCCGTCTCTCTTCTCTCAATCGTCTTCTTACGATCCTTCTCCTTGTTTTTGTCACTCTTAATGACCTCTTTCTCTGCCTTCTTTCCTTCTTTGATGGCTTGGCGCTCACGTTTCTTCTCCAGCTTCTCACGATCTCGGAGTGCCTTTTCACGGTCCTTGACCGCTCGGAAGTATAGATCCAAAACCCTATCGTACTCTTTCTCGGCCAACTTTCGAGTTTCCTTGTTTGCGAAGAATGGCGGCTTCTCTGGCTTTGCAGGTGGATCGGGCACAGGCGGTAAAGCTTGAAGACTACTAGTAACGACTTCGGGAGATTTCTCTGACGAGGCTGTGTCGACATCCGGGTCTTGTTCGGGCTTGGGAGTGTCGTCCTCTGCTACATGCGAGCTAGATGGGGCAATTTCCATGTTCTCTGTTGCATCGACCCAGGATTCGACGTCCGAAGAATCACCACCAATGTCAGACATTGGAGCAGGCTCTAGATGATCCATTGATACTGAACCAATACTTTCTGCTGCTTCAAAGTCTTCAATATCGTCATCCGTCTCCAACAGTTGATCATCTCTTGGGCTAAACTCGCCAGAATATTTTTCGAGGTCCTCGTCGGTCGTCTTTTGATCCACGTCAGTACCATTTCTGGTCAAAGTAGGAGTCTCGACGGATGTCTCGGGTGATGTTGGCGTCTTCGGTTTCTTGGGCCGACCCGTGCTGGAAGTGTAGTAGTTGACAAAGCGCACTCTTGGCGGTGCGACAGAGCTTCCTATCACTGCTTTTCTGGTTCTCTCAGTTTGCTCCTCTAGACCTCTGATACGTGTGTATCGGAGTTTGAGGCCGCTATAGTCCGCCATAGCGCCTCCGAACTCTAGATGAGACTTGACCAGTTGCTTGGTAGCTGTTCTTAGATCACCAGAGTGCTTGTTGAGAAAGTACCAAGCTCCTTCCCATCCTTTTCTCACGGGAAGAATCACATCATTCTTAAACGCTGGATTGTAGTTAGGGTCGAGTTGAGAAGGCGAGAACGAACTTTCTGGGCTCTTTATGCTGGGCGTGGATGTGCTCGCAGATGGTTTGTCGTCGAAATAGTCTCCTGTAGTTTGCATGTTTTGAACAGATGGCGTATTGCTACTGTCCTGTGGCGACTTGGGAGGGGCTGGGCTGAAGATGCTGGCTAAGCCAACCTTGACGACTCTAGGATGCATACCCAAGAAAGGCACGTCGAAGTTGACAGTGCCGATCAGACGGTGGCGCAAAGATCCATCTGCAAGGGATGGTATTAGAGCCACCTCAGCGCAGAGCAAACCACCCATACTATGACCCAATAGAATCACATCGGTGGTTGGCCCTTCGTGTGGTCTCAGCCTGGGAGAGCGTCAACTATATCCAGGGTAGTACCCAAGTATTGATGCTCATATCTTACCAGCGACTAAAGTCATCTCGTGCAAAGTCGATCTTCTTCTTCGATCTGTATCTTGGATAGATCTTTGTGTGGACAGTATGTGTTTCTGCCAGTAAAGCAGCTACGAGACTATGTACGTGAGCAGGGAAGCTTTGGAAACTGGTCTCGTTTCCCATGAACCCATGGATGAAAATTAATAGCAACTTTCTCCTGTCACCTTGTTCATCTGACGGCGAAGGAAGCAATGACTGCGTTGACCTCGACCTCGGGTCGTTGTGAGAGAGTGTGGTATGATCATTTCCGTACGACTCAGCCGCGACAGATTCGTAAGATGGCGGAGGCAAGTCGTCGTCTTCAATGTACTCGGATCTCATGAGGTTGGCGCCAGACACCTGCCGAGGTGGTAACGGTGGAGGTCCACCAGTCCTCTGATGGCCGCTTTCTTTTGACATGCCGAGTGAGGGTGGTCTAAAACTTGGCAGACTCGGGTGTCAAAGATGCACCTAGTCTTGGTGTAGTCACAGGATAGATGCGGCTCTCAGGAGGTGTTGTCTGAAGATGCCGTTCGGTGTTTACGGGCGGTGAGGATGTGACGTCGGGCAAAGCGGGAGCCTGAATCTCTAGCGCACTTTTTCCAGGTTCAACAGAACTATTTTCCGCAATAGATACAGATAGATAGGCGTTAAAGTTGCTCGGCAATTTTCAATATTGACACCCAGCCGCATGGAATCGATCCATGTTTGAATCGTCAAAACACGAGATGTAGCACAAGCTTGACGGCACAGCAAAGTGGCAGGCGTTGATGCAGATGATAGCCTCGCTGCGAGGGCGCCATTGTGCGCACACGCGATGATGCCATGATAAGCAAAGATCCCTTGCGCGTCAAGTAGTGGAAACTTGAAACGAGAACAACGACATGCTCCCTTATAGCTGCAGGGCTTTGTTGCGCTTCTGGCGGGGTTCGACGTCTGGCGGGGTTCGACGTCAGACGGGGACATGCATATTGGCTAGGCCGCAGAAAAATATGCAAGTGGAGCAAATGAATGGAAAATAGCCACGACAGCTGCGGCAGTACCTGCAGGGATAGTGATGGATCATGGGAGCAGACGATCGAGCCGTGAGCACGCGTAGACAGGCCGCGAAGAGAAAACAAAATAGCTGCGGGAGACGACATGATATCTAAAGACGCGAACGAGCATGCTGATGGAGCATTGATGCACTCTAGGATTGGACGATGGAGCATGAAGCAATCTCGCCGGCTTGCGCAACCCTAGCAAACGATCCATGTCGCAAGCCAATTCCCAGGCAGCGGAGATTTGGGTTGGTTAGCAGAGGTGGTCCATGTTTGGCGGCGGCGGGACCGTTTGAGAGCCAGAGGGTCTCGTGGGCCGAAGTTGGTGCAAGTCGTGCAACCTTGAAGCACAGGCTTCTTCTGCTTCTGCCGCTTCTTCGCTTTGCTTCCCGTCTGTCGTCGGAGACTTTCAAGTCGGACGTCGACGTCGTTGCTGTTGTTTTTTGTTCACCACGTCCTTGCCTCATCGCCCAGCCACTCTCCCTCACACCCTGGACGTCTCCCAAACACAGCCGTCTTCTTTGCTGTCAGCTCGACGACTTGACTGCTGGCTGGTGACTGACCCCGCTCAGCGGAGTGGTTTCTCTAGTCGTCGTTACATAGGCAGTAAATTAAATACTTGTAGACGACGCCAGCCAATACCATCAAAAACTCGACTTGCGCCCGACCCATTCTTCCCCTGCTTGCATACAACGACAAGCGTACAGGCACTTGACTGATGGTACTTTGAGCCTGTGCCAAGTATCAAGTTCACATTGTAAGGCGCTACCCTCAACTGTTTCCTGCTCGCCGGCGCTGAAGCGCATACTGACATGGGTCCACAGAGACAGTTTGCTGGTTTGATCACCGGCGTCCATTCGTTTCCCAGCACTCTCGACTTCTCAAGCTCGACAACTGCTTATCTCGAGAGCCTGTCCGCTTTCGATTTCAAGGCACAATCAACGCAAACCACCCAATCCGGCTCTTTGATAGTAGCCAGCTCGAATTCGTAGAGTCTAGTCTGGACCGGACTCTACCACTGTCATTCCTGTCAAGCGCGCCCACTGCCCTCATTTCTTGTATCGATAACCACCCCAAGCATGGAACGTCTCTTCAAACGGCGCAAATTGTCCGCGTCGGCTGCCAGCGTAGCCGCATCGCGTCCGACTGCCTTCTCACATGGCTTGCAAGATGTCCGCCCTGTCAAACGGATCGAAGAAGTTCATGTCCACATAAGGAACCATAGTCCTGGCCGGAGTGCTGTCCAGCGCGCCGACGAGTTGCACCAACGGCTACACAAACGTCAAACGCCGCTGCTCAACGGCACGCTCGAATCCACAACGTCTTCAATGTCTACATCCACTTTACTGACTGACGCCGAACCCTCGCTTCCTGCAACTTCTCCCGACGCTGCCACCGACGCTCCTTCGACCTCAGTCTTGGAAACACTGTCGTCCCTCTCGGCCTACTCTTCCACCCTCGCAGGTATCTCGCCATCGATTGCAGCCGCCAGCTCTACTTCGATCGACTCAGACTCGTCCTCCGCCGTGCCTACGACAGAGATTTTGCCAACAACAGAAGCTGCGCCCACTTCGACAGCTTCGGACCCTTCTTCGACCGTCCCAGTCACTGACGCAACACCTACTTCGACGACCTCCGATACATCCCTAGCTGATCCTCCAACCACCTCCGATACATCCTTGGCCGTCTCATCGACCGACATATCGTCAAGCACCACATCAGCCTCTGCGACAATTCCTCTGGCTGGCTATACTGGCCCTGGCACTGCAAGTTTGGCTCCCTCCACGACCGCGTCTCCAGACACAAGTGACTCGACTGGCATATCATCAATTATTGAATCAACTTTCATTCCGACTTCGTCTGCCTCGTCGTCTTTTGACAACACATCACCGGCTGTCTCGACTGCAGCATTATTGGGCGTGTCTCTTTCAGGTGCAGTCGGAACCGCTGCCACGACAAGTTCTACTGGAGCATCCGAGGTCGAGAGCTTGTCCGAGTCATCCTTTGTCTCATACAGTTCTGCACTCAACACCGTCGCTTCGGCTATACCGACCAGCATTGCTTCTGGTATAACCTTGCCTGGCGTGGCTGGAACCGCGCCCATCGCTTCGTCTGTTTCCACCGACATTCTGTCGCAGACTACAAATACACTTGGCGATGTCAATGCAACCCTGAGTTCCTCTGGTTCGCTTACAACGGCTGCGCCTGTTTCTGCCACTGCTTCAGACCTGACCTCCCCTTCTGCATATGAGTTTATCACTATGGTCGGTTCAAATACGGCGAATGAGTCGACCGTGGCCACTGCGAACCCGATTCTTGTGTCGCTCGGCTCGACAAGTGATGCTCTCCCTGCCACAAGTACTTCAAGTGGCGCTATCACTGCCTCAGTCATATCGTACACTTCGTCTGGCGTGCCGCTCGTGAGCACCATATTTCCTACTGGACTGAACTCGACCATCACGTCCTCAAGCTCGTCGTCAGTCCTCGTCTCAGGTAGTACCAGTCCGTCTGGATCAAGTTCAGCCCACTCGAGTTCATCGCCATCTTTTGCTAGAAACCTGACAACATCTGCAACCGTCATCTCCAGTTCTTCGACAACTTACACCTCATTCACTACCTTCCAACGCAACAGTGCGACTAGTTCGACTTCGAACACGGCGAGTCTTGCTTCATCTGCCGATAGATCTGCAAGCACTAGCTCCACTCCTCTGGCCGCTGTGTTGGGTTTCTTCACTGCGTCTTCTTCCACTGTCGAAACACTATCTGATGGATTTCCTTCTACTGTTGTTCTCGCTGCGCAGGCTTTTGCTACCACTCTTTCCAACGGTCAAACCACCACGTCTTACGGTTCTTTCCAACCCGTGTCGTCGTCTGCCTCGGGCTATGCTGCCTTGAGTGATAGCTCGGAAATATCTTCTGCTGCCATTGCTCTATCGTCTCAGAATGCCGATATCAGTTCCCGCCTCAGTTCTCTGAACGCCGCCGCATCAACTGCTACAGGGCCGGCTAGAAGCTCATACTCTTCTCAGGCAGTCGTTCTCCAGAGCGCTGCTTCCTCGGCTCTACGGTCAGCTAACAGCGCTTTAAGCAGTGCAGCATCTCGCATCTCTTCAGAAGCCTCGTCTGCCTCCGCTCTTGCATCGTCATCGGCCGACAACTCCTTGCCCTCTTCCAGCGCCACTCAGAGCCCTGATGCTAGCGTCATCGGTGGACCTACAACAACTACTGCTCCCAGCCCGACGAGCAGCATCGTATTATCAGACAACAAAAGCGACAACACCCCACCTCCTTCTGTGCTTGCAGGTGGTATTGTGGGTGGCGTCGCCGGACTCGCAGTTTTGGTTCTGACTGCTATGATTTTCCTGCGCTGGTATCGAAAGCGCATGGCTAGCATGAATGCATTGACTGCAGCCGAGGCCGTTACTGGAAGTGGTGGTGCTGGGGGTATGTCCGAGCGCGGCAGAACAGCTCCCGTATTAGCGCCACTTCTGGGAGGGGTTTTCAAAAATAGAAAATCCCGAGCCGTGGACGACACTGGAGAACGAGGCTTCCAGCGCATTAGCGGTCGTAAATTGCCTAGTGCTTTCTCAGCTGGCATGACTTCTGCTCCACCCATGCTCATCTCGTCTGCCTTTGATAACGACCGTAACATGAGCACCACTTCGGTCTATCGCGATAGCACTTACTACGGCGCAGCTGGCTCACCGTTCGATGACCCCGACAACGAGGTTGGCATCAACGAAACCATAATGCCTGGACCAGCACGGCAAGCAAGAGTTCACCCTCCCTATGCCATGAGTCCGACAAGTGCATTGTCCGAAAACACATCGCCTACCAGTCCTACCTTCCCCATCCAGGGACACAGGTTGACCCCCGAGCCTGGACCTAATGCTCCTCTCATGACTCCGTTGAACCCAGCCCGCAGAAGCGTCACTCCCGCCACGCTGTCAAGCTTCGATGGAAGCAGAGGAAGCAGGTTCACCGAAGAAGTCTGATTGCACACAACCAACCACCACTTTGCATAACCAAAATTGTTCTTTTTTTCTTGTTTCGTCAAGCTCAGTCTGACGTCCGTGGGGATGGAGTTTGAGACTCTCCCTCTCATCATCGCAAAACCTTTTTGGTTCTTTCTTCTTTTCTCTACTCCACTTTGACTTCACTTCTTTATCCTTCTTTTTCTCTCTGGAAGCCTGATACCCCTTTTTTGTACTTCCTGCTTCGACCTTTTTATTCTCTCTCTGTCACGAAGATACTTTTTATGTAATGTTTGTATAGTGGTCAAAAAGATGTGAGCCATGGCCGGAAAAGGAATTCAATTTCATTTCCGACACTTTTTGAAAGATGAATGAGCCGTCCCTTTCATTGTGTCCACGTGCTATAGCTGTGACTAAAAAGAACTTCTAGTCCTACCGGATGAGAAAGCTGCAAAGGGATGAAAAGCTGAAAAGAACCACCCAAGCCCATGTACTTTGCCTTGCATCACACCAGATGGCCGACCCTTTCCTTGTTTGCTTGTTCGTTTTCCAACAAAAAGCAAAAATTGCAGAAAAA
>JALPCE010000211.1:0-41674 GCA_026538705.1 Aureobasidium sp. GC_Fusr_1
GGCGCCAACATCTCAGGCGACCCGCCAGGACTGGGTGCCAACATTGAACTCGGTGTTTCAGGTCTCTGCACCAACATCTTCATCCTCTCCATTTCGTTTTCGTGCGCTTCCATCTGTGCAATCATCATGTGCTCCATGGCGTCAATCTTGGCTTGCAGTTCCTCTTTTTGCTGCTCCATCTGTCTGCGCATCTTGTCGAGAGAGATTTGCAAGAGTTCGTTTTCGTGGATGGCGGTTGCTTCGCGGGTTTTTGCGGCCACGAGTTCGACGAGGAGGGTTTCGTCGGAGGGGGGTGCGTGCAAAGGTGTGGAGAGGATGTTTTGGGACGACAGAGAAGATTTGCGTTTGGGGATTGTTGTTGCAGTAGTGGTGGGAGTAACAGAGCCAGAGTCTTCTCTTGCGGTATCGTGCTCGGTAGGCTTCCTGGCTTTGAAGCCGAATTTCTGAGGTTTGGCGAGGATTTCGGTTCCGTCTTGGGATCTGATCATGCGGAGGGGAGGACCAGGGCGATGTTGTTGGGTGGCGGAGCGGGGAGAAGGAAGGGGTTGGTTGGGTCGTACGCGAGGGACGGAGATGGTGATGTCGGGGAACGAGTTCGAGAGGTCGCGAGAAGCCTTGTTTTCATGGCGACGATAGAGGGAGCGGCGTACTCTGATGGATTCTGAGGGTGTTTCGCCTGCTTTGAGGGACAGTTGAGCGTCCTTGAGATCTGACGTCCTTTTCATGTGGCGGTACGTGCGGTCCTTGGCCACTCGCTGACGCAACTTGACAAGTTCGTTCTCCAGCTTGACGGTGTATTCACTGGGTAGCGGCGCTTGCGATGGTGGTGTCTCGCCATTCTCGGATCCACTGTCGGAGTCCAGTGATGTTTCGGCATCGAAAAGAGCACAGAGCCTGAGTAACGAGGAATGAAGACCGGCATCCCTGTCTTCGCCAGGAGCGTTGCCGGCAATGATGCTGTGAGTTACTGATCTGACAAAGTTGGATTGTCTTTTCAGTGCTGTCACCTCTTCCCGGGTCTTCTCATGGTCAATTCTGGAGGGTAAAGTCGTGCGACGCTGTCTGCGATATGCGTCTACTGTCTTCTTCTCACTCAACAGTTCAAGCAAGTCAGCGACAATCTCTTGGGCTCTTGTTTTTCTGGCCTCCTCTCGTTGAAGATTTGCTGCAGTCTGGGCTGCTTCGCGTTGCACTTCACTAAGCGCAAGCAATAGGCCCTCGACTTGTTCGTGCAAGTTTCTGTCTTGGGAGATGAAGGATCTGTGAGGCTTTGTTGGAGTCGCACTGTCTCTCTCAAGATCGTCAACCTCGGTGGGAGCAGTGCTGGCGTAACTGTCAGTGCTGATCATGCTAGCTCCACTACCAGAGATGGAGTTGAGAGTGGAAAGCGACTGTCCGGATGCTTTGCGACGAAGAGGAGCAGCAGGCGAAAGAGACTCGCTCTTTGATCCAGACCAAAAGTCAAACAGTCTAAAGGCATTTCCGTAGGTGCTGGTGAAGCCTAGAGCGCGGACAGTCCTATCTGCCGAGCCTCTTTCTGCCTGCTTAAGGAATTGCTTGCCGAGTTTGTCGAGAGCATCGCGAGTGACGACCTGCTTAAAGAGAGTGGTGACTTCTTCGATGAGTTGGTCCGGGTTGTTCTCATATGGCTCCCAGATTTCACGAGAAAGAAGCAGCTGCAAGACGTCCTCCAGTTCTGCCATGTCCAGTAGTTTCTGCTCGTTCTTGAGGATCAGAGCCAAGGCGACACGCATGACAGTCTCGTCCGCGCCCTCGGCAAGAACAACATCATAAATGCGGAAAAGAGTGTCTAGGGGACATGTGGTAGCAAAAATGGTCATAAACCACTGTGATAGGTATGCAAACTCGACACCCAGGTTCTTGAAGTGGGCGACAAGCTTAGGGGCTAATGGGGTGATTAGCTGTTGGAACTGGAAGATACGTGAGTGGAGACCAGTCAAGGAGTGTGAGTAGGAGTCGCGAAGTCCGTGGTTCTCCATGAGTCTGACAAAGACACAGAAGGCATCTCTGGCGTCCATCTTCATGAGCAAAATGCCAACAATGAAGCCCATTCCCTGGCAGTAGCCAATCTCCGAGTCGTACAAGTTGTAGCACTTCAAGACCTGGCCGAGCATGGTCTGACCCTCACCGCCAGCCTGGGCGAAGAGAGGGTGATTGGGGAAGCAGCGGCCAATGTCCTTGTCAATGATAGTGTCCGAGGTAGGTGGTTCGCTCTCGATTTGGGTCAGCAGACGATCGAATTCCGAGTAGAGTCTTTCATCGCGTGCACCGGCAATGCCTCCCCACACGACAGGCCTCAGGAAGTCGGGGACTCCTTTGTGTATCATGATTGGTGTCATGGTGGGCATTGACGACAAAGCCTCTTGGTAGTCGCGGACGACAAAGGCCCAGAAGTCACCCAAGCTCATGCCGAGGGCCTCCTTGGGGATGTGTAGGCTGAGCAGCGATGCGCCGCCAATCGAAGCAGTGCGGCCGGGGCTGGCGACGGTCACGGTGGTGATGCCGGCTTTGGGGTCGGTAGCCAGGGCGTCGTTTTCCATTTCGAGACGGGCGAGGAGAGCGGCCATGTGCTGTGCTTGTGTGAGTGTTTGTTTTGTTGGATTGCTGACAGCGTCATGTCATCAGGCGTACCTCGTCATCGTCATGTCCGCCATGTCGAGGGGTGGACTCGTCTAGAGGAGAGCTGAGCACCGAGTCTGTGAGGGGTACGCTGACCAGCGAGTCTGTGTGTGCGTGGTGGGAGGGAGCAAAGTCGGGCGAGGAGGGCGTCTCGAGACGTGTTTCGCGGGCAGGCATTGTTGGCGGGCCGTCTATTTTTGATGTGCTAGGGGTACTATGTCGTGTGTCGTGTGTAAAATGCAATCGAGGGTGACCAGCAATCCCTTTGTTCGTCTATAACATGTCCCTCTGGCTAGAGAGCAGACTGTTGGAGTAGTAGCAGTAAATAAGGAAAGGACGCGTCGAGTCGAGTCGAGCACAGTCAAAGGAATGAGACTGGTAATGGACGTCGTCGTTGTCAACCAAACGAGATCGTTTTCTGTACACGCAGCTTCAGGAGCACGTCGGCCTGCGATTTGAGTAACCGAGTAGCAACCTCGAAAATGCATCAACGGCCGAGTCTGAGGCAGCCAAAGCCAACTCGCTGTATGAAACGGCCATAGGAGCCCCCTGATTGCATTTCCGCGCTAACCGAACTTTCTTCCTGCAAGACGCGCCCTGAGTCAAGCTAATTTCATCTCCTCTTTACTCTGCTTGTTCCACCCATCTTTTATTGCTTCTCTAGCCATCCAATCAGCAATATACCATGCGACATGTCCTGTGTTGTGCCACCGAAAGTTACTCTACACTTCAGGAGTCCAACAGCTGGTCCTCCCGAGAGACAGAACCAGTACACCTCCCTCCCCGCGTTGTCATGGCAAGTATCTCTTTACATTTCCACAACGTTGCAACCTCTTCATAACCGTCGTCTACCGTGTGTCTGTCTATCCTCATCAATCGCTGCCGTCAGTTGTGTGTGTGAGAGAGACAGTACCCGAGTATTCCGCCCACGAGGTCATCTTCTCATCATAAAGCGGCACAAGTCCAATCACCTTTCCATATGTTTGAAAACGCCATTCATACCATGTTTCAACAACCACGTCATGTCAAATTTGGAATGAGATTTGATTGTGATCGCTTCGCCACAAATTCTAGAAAGCTCTAGTCCTTGCAAGAGAAAAGATTAACAAGTATCGCGACTCGTTTTTACACACAAGTCGTTGCATGCCCGACCATCTACATGATCTCACACGCCATCAACACACCACTGACTTTTTGCTACTTCTCCTTTGCATAAACGGTCGACAGATATAAGCCTCCCGACGGCTCAAACAAGAAGCGGGTGGTGATAGGGGCAATAGTTCTAGAGTATCCTGTGATTGCCCTAAGACATGGGTGCATGCCGAACCGCTCAACAAGAGATCTGTATCAACTTCTCAGTCTCGCGGTTTGCATGACAGAAAGAGTATTGTTTGTAGCCGCGCGGTTGTGCATCTACCTAGGCGGATATTTCTGCTTGCCTGAAAGGAAGACTCGGGGGTTGGTCTGTGCATGATGTTGTGCTTCGACTCTCCTTGTCCCTTTGTCGTCCTCGTCCTCGTCCTTAAGGACTTGCGTCTTCCGTGGATTGGATCCACGGTTCATGCTCAATGTACCTGTCGAGCCTTTGTTGTATATGGTGACTTACTGATACTCGAGTCTTTTTTGTCTACCGTACCTTGTTACTGCCAGAGAAGCATCTCTAAGATGAACCAATCATTCGATCGTCATCGTCCTGTTCATATTCCTTGCCAATGACAAGATGTAGCGCAAAAGTCCTAGCCCGACCGCATACTTGGGGGTTGCTACCTACACCACTGTGCTCACTGGGCTCGGTTTCTCGCGTTCAGTTCTTGCCTTCTCTCTGACTGTGGCTTCAATCCCGAAGAGGTCTTTGGCTTCGTTGTCCGCAAGAGCTCGAGGACCAGGTCCGAGTACCTACGTGTGTGGTATCACGGAGACCGAGCTCAGTGGGGGTAGAAGCACTAGCAAGAGCTGTGGATGATTTGATCGAGTCCTTGACTCCTTGCAAGAGGAAGAAGTGCGCGGATTCGAGTGTGAGCATCAGAAAAGGCAGAGCTACATCTCAGATACTCGGTGGAGGACAGGTCCGGTGGGGAGGGGTTATTGAAGCTAGAAGATGTGATCGTTCAGGAAGACGGACTCTCATCGATGGCCATTCTCTTGTGATGCGAGCAGAAGTCATGAAGTTTTTCGGACTTCAAGCTCGGAAGGACTCTAGAAAGCCGGAGAGCAGCCGTGATACCTGCTTAAGCCATCGAACGTGGTCTGCGCCATGGGCCAGACCTGTGGCTGAGTCCGACAATTATGGTCGCAGTATGGCTGGCATGATGGTGTGGACTGAAAACTGGCGGTGGCTTGAACAGTCGGTGTCGTGTGTCAAGCGCCAATTATTGGATCCGGACGAGCTGACGGTTGTGGCTTGAATGGCTGCAGATCCTTGTATCCCTAGGAACCGTCATCAGTCCGACCATTGGCACCCGTGGAATGTGCAAATCAAATCTCGATCCCAACTGCCCATCTCTTTGTACCTCTACAAACAAGGCCAACAGCTTCGCATCCACCAGCGGCAGCGCTTCACTTCATATACTTCATCACAAAGGCTTTCAGGCACGAACGATCTCCAGACCCTTGTGGGCCCAAACAGCATCGACCTTGAACCTCTTCCCGCGCCTTGGCACCGTTTAGCGCAAGAGCGACCTCACCGACGTCATCTGCGAGCACCATTTCGCTGCCGAACCTTGTTCAGTTCTCAGACAAGGCCAAAGCAAAAAAGCTGCTTCACGTCACGACCGACCAACGCTTCGCGCGACTCTTTAAACCACCCTGTGACCTGCCCTGTTAAACCATCTTCCTCCTAGACATAGCATCCCCACCTCCTACCAACCACTGCCCTAGGCCACACATTAATTAATCACAAATCGACCTCCGACACATCAACACAATGGCTGTAGCGCGTACGTCTCTTCACTTGCCATCAGAATTCCTTCAAACGCTAACATCCCTCGCAGGACCTGTCTTGGGATTGATTTCCCTCATTCTCTTGGGCGCAGGACTTCTCTTCCAATTCTTTGTCATTCTGTCCGGCGTGTCAAACACAACGCCCCTCAACAAGACCTACTTCATTCAGGTCGACACAACAGGCACTTCGGCTCCTCGCAATCCCTCTCGCTGGACCTTCTTCTACATTTGCGAAGCCGTCAATGGCCGTAACGGAAACTGCGGTTCTCCCGTCCCTGCTCTGCCTTTCGACCCCCCAAGAAACTTTGGCAGCACCCAGGGCGTGCCCGGGTCCTTCATTGGAACCCACCACTACTACTACCTATCGCGCTTCATGTTTGCTTTCTACCTGATCGCTCTCTTCTTCGCTGCCCTCGCCTTCTTCACCGGAATCCTTGCTCTCTGCACTCGTCTTGGCTCGTACCTCTCTGGCCTCACCGTCGCCGTTGCTGCCTTCTTCCAGGCCCTCGCTGCCGCTCTCATGACGTAAGTTGTCAATCACGACCTATTCGGCCTTTCTCGACAATGCTAACAGCCTTCCCAGCGCATGCTTCGTCCAAGGCCGCAATGCCTTCCGTCGCAACGGTCAAAATGCCACCCTCGGTCGCTACGGCTTCGGTTGGACCTGGGCTGCCTTTGCCGCCTACTTCCTCGCCATGATCCTCTTCTGCGTCGGCGGTGCCGTTTCCAAGTCAAGCAGCACCACCCCCCGCAAGGGCGGCATGTTCGGTCGCAAGGCTAGCACCCGCTCGCGCGGCAGCTTCATCGACTCGGAGAGCCAGAGACGCGTCAAGGAAGAGTACGAGTAAACAGGGACATCTCGCTCCAAAAAAAAACACATTGTTTTGTTTTACGAGTTTCCTTTTTTCTTCTCAACGCTCATGATATCCCCCCCACAAGACTGCCAATGCGCAGAGGTTCTTTGTGGATGTTGGTGTATGATTACACCGACCTTTTTCGTAATATTGTCTCTGACTTTCGATGGCTGTATCATTACTATCCCTCCAATTTCCTTGCTTCTTTTTGATGTCCCTTTATGCGAGCAACGAGCAAACACAATACGTAATGTCTTTTTTTTTCCCCAAACCTTTTGTGTAATATATCATCTTGCTCTCTTTTGCATTGGTCAATTTCTTTCCATCCATTTCTTGATGTAAATATCTTTCAATCAGGAAAGCATTTTTGACCACGACCAATCTCTGTGTAAACACTGCTCATTTGGCTTATTATGTTGTTGAGAATACTCTCACGCCCGTTGCATAACATGCACATTCGTTTTGTCTTTACACTGTTCGAGATCCATAGCGGGTGGTATGCTGCCTAGCAACAGATACCAAGATGGCCTGTGCTCGGCCGGACGGTACTATGTGACAGGGTTATACCAGAAACATGGCCCTGTGTCCCTACTTCCATTATTTCTACCCTGTACTACACCTCTAATACATGTATTTGTATTCCTTGTTGCTCTTTATGTACCTTATAGGCAACTGGGCTAGGCGCAAGTCCATCACATGTGCGATCGCCGAGAAATCATCATTTTGAAACATTCAACTGTTGTTCTTCCACAATGTCATCAACGAACCATGTCTTCGAGAGTCAATCATCTCGTGATACGTGGATCTCACTTTTTAAGCCCATTGACACTCCAGGAACAGATACACACAGTGGTTTGGATTTATCCCTACATCTTTAGAAGATACAGCGAGACTTTATTGACATGGTATCGGATTGACTAAACATCTCGACCGAGCAATGATATTTGTGCATGATAAAAGGGTTTATCAAGATACAACCAATAACATCCGGTGTGGTCTAACGGCTAGGATTTCTCGCTTTCACCGAGGAGGTCGGGGTTCGATTCCCCGCACCGGAACTAGTTTTTATTCTTCGACATTTCTTTTTTTTTTTTTTTTTTTTTGGTGATTATCACTAGAAGGTTGCTTTCTTCCATCTCTCATTCGTAAGAACCAGGAGGCTGCGTTACAGGGTGTTTCTGCATTAGATGGTTAGCGCGCAGGCTGGAAAAAACTGTTTATATTCGCCTTGGTAACAGCTGCGATTGGTCAAATACCCTGGTTATGCAAGAAGGGAGATCCTGCAGACTAACCATCTAATGCAGAAACACCCTGTATATGTTGACGCCCACTTCAGTAGTGTATACCATTTACAGTGCTCTTGAAATGGTTTGCATCTCACTCTTCGATAGCCCGTGGCGATCGCTACCAATATACCACAGCTCACGGCGAGAAGGCCACGAGGCAAGCATCAAGAAGAATTCAGATATGCGACTTGAGAATACGTAGGTATCAATCTGTCAACTCGACAGTCATAGAAGTAAAGTCCTTCATGTCCTCCCGATGCAAAACTCCTGCCCAAGAAACAATATACCTTCCAACGCCTTGCTACCCATGCCAATGCGGTAATGCTATCATAATATCAGACCCCATTGCTCCATGATCAAAGTCCCGAAACCTTGTAACTTCCTCCAATATCACCCCTCTCTGCATCGGCAGACGCCTGGTAACGATCACCCTGGTGAGTGTTGCCGAAACTGGAGCTGCGACGTGTTCTCTCATGATGTTGGGTGCCGCTGATGCTCGAACTGCGACGTCTCTTCTCGTCATAAACATGGTCGGGAGCGCGGTGGGCATCTCGAGGCACATTTAGACTATCAAGAGTACGGTCAGAATCGGCACCATCATGAGTAGTTCCAGACAAGGTACCGTCATAGCCACGTGAACCGGAAGGGTTGCCTTCACTTGCAGAAGAGACCTGTTTGATGGGAGGAAGGGCGGGAGCGGGACCGGAGGGATGAGTGTTGCCGTAGCCAGTGTTGCCATAGTTTGCAGGAGCACGAGGAGCAGCTACAGCTTGGCGAACATCTTGTGAGTGATAGATGCCGCGGGCGTCAGCAATGTACTCACTACGTCCGATTGCCACGTTGGGTCTGGCCACATCTGCCGCAGTAGTTGCTGTGTCCTCATCAACCTGGAAAACCTCGGCTTCCTTGTCGTTGAAGTCCTGTCCAGGATTGGCCGTCTCGTATTCCAGAGTTTTGATAAATTTGTAGAATCCGACAGCCAGGATGGATCCGAGGAAGGGACCAAGCCAGTATATCCAGTCTGCATGGCAAGAGAAAGTTAGTATTGATTCATGAAAGAAGAAGACAAAAAAAGATGAAAAAGCAAAGAACGAAAAATACGAAAATAACCCGAAAAACGCGAGAAGTTCAGAATTTCCACTTACGGTAGCCTGGAAAGACACCCAGAACAACACACGGTCCGAAGGAGCGGGCGGGGTTGAGACTGCCACCGGTAAAGAAGACACCGGTGAGTTCAGCGACGAAAAGTGCCAATCCGATGCCGATGGGAGCAAGGAAGGTTCCCTTGTGCTTCTCAGCAGCCAGCATGAGAATGGTGAACACGAGCATGGCGGTCAGGAACATCTCGATGAACAGGCCTCTGACAATTGAAGTGCCACCACCGAGAGTTGTCGATACGTTCATGGCGGAAGGGAAGAGGCACGAGACAATTCCAGCAGCAGCAATGCCGCCCAGGATCTGGCCAACGAAGACGAGCAGACCACGGACCCATTTGCAGGCACCGATGAGACAGAGGGCAAGAGTAACCTGTGGAGGATATTAGTATGTTGCAGAAGATGTGTGGACATGTGGTCGACTCACTGCTGGGTTGAAGAGGCCGCCAGTGATGCGGAAGAAGACCCAGGCGTTGACAGCAAGCGAGAAGCCAAAGGCCAGTGCGATGTACAACAGGGCAGATGTGTTGGGGGCTTGGGTGATAGAGCCATCCTCATTGCTCGACGAGGAATTGCTGGTAGCGGCATTGGCGACTTGGGTAGCGCTGAAGGCGAAGAACAGGAAGAGGAAAGTTCCGACGAACTCGCCGACGACGGCAATGAATTGGTTGCGGACCTTGTTAGGGAGCCAACCAAAGCCAGCGAGGCGGTTTTCATGCTGAGAATCGCTTTCGCGGTACTTCATGAAGGGGAGGGTGAGGCCTCTGCCTGGACGGTCGAGATTCATGGTGGATTATAAGATGTAGGGTCGAGGTTGGTGTGGAAGAGATGCGGTAGCGGTGGTGCTCTGAGGATGTTTGCTGCAGGAAGTAGTTGTGCGACACAGGCACTAAATAAGTTTGAGGTAGGGCAAGCACAGGTTAATGCCAAAGCAAGCTTGATGCAAAGGTAACGAGGATGGGAGTTGATGTTAGATGTAGAGGAGAGATGCGAGGCGGAGGCGAAGGTGAAGACTCGAGCTTCAAGGCGACGCGCATACAGACAATTGTCGAGGAAGGAGCCACCGCGCCGTACCTACGGATATTTCATTCTTAGAGCATGACGAAAGTGCTGCCCGCACGGCAGGCGCCTTAGCAGCCTCTCAACACCGAACCTTCCTACTCGTTTCAAAAACGGCAAGCCCTCAGCGTCGTGCCGATCTCTGGTAGAGCCGCGTATATCTGTAAGCTTCATACGGTTCGCTGGACACTCAAGTAGAGGAAGACGAGAAATGCCGGGACAAATTATGCCACTGACGCAGTCCATCCCCTACCAAAAAGGAGATCCACGATCCACCCCCACCTCACCCCACACTGCTGGGAGACCTTTTGTCGACTTTCTCCTTCGAGTCTCTGTGCCCATCATGTACATATCTCAGCCCGTGCCGCATCATGCAAGGTTGTTTTCACAATATCTCACTCTATAATTGTTCCGCATAGCCGTTGCTTATATCAGTAGTGGAGAGGACTTGTTTGGATCTGCCAATGCTTGCAACGAGGAGACCGATTTTGGCGACACACGGACCTCTAATAGCACGGGTGATGCGCATCAACCGGCAAATCGTTGATGTCACATACAAAAGTGTTTTCACGTGTGAATCAGATTGTTGAGCAGAGCCTCGCGATATCGATGGTCAGAGAAATCAATTCTCCGATCAGACATGGTCCTGACTCGAGACGTATAAAAGTAGGAGGGAAAGCTCGAAGTCGGCGATGTGTGTAACCTCGAGTTCGATGGCCGCTGCTTCGTGAAAAGGTCTGAGAACGGTGGAGAACGTGTTGGCAGCTCCAACACCCAAACGAGCTACCCGTTCATCGGGTTGGTGTTCCTTCTGCCCTTCAGCTTTTACACTCAAACTGATCCAATGTTCACTCCCTCCCTGACAAGAATTGGCGCGAGTGTAGAGAGGATGAAGAGCAGACAGTCACTATCGCGGCGTCACGTGTATGATGTCGGCTGTCGGCAAAGAGCCGAAGATTGAATGACCAGTCCAAAGTCAGTCATGCGGCGCGCAAAAGGCAAAGCACGCAGAGTAACTCGACACACGGTCACACCCCTCAGTCTGGCCTGGTTTGGTGTGTTGAAAGAGAAAACTCTCGAGTGTTTATTCTGAAACACTTTCTGTTGTTCGCAGACGCGTCCATCTGTTGATACTCTCCTCATTCTGTTAGATACAGCCAAACACTTGTGCCACCTCCAGCTTGTCGCCATCATCGTTACAGCTTGCCTTCGCCACTTCTGCCTGGCAGTCGGGTCCGACGGGCGCATACACCGAGAGCGCCCTAGTAATATGAACCACGCTCGAGACAAGCATCAACGAGCTTTGTAACCGCTGCGGTAGCACGCCCTGTATATTTAACCCCGTATCACAGCCAAGATGCGGCCTCTACGACTGCTCCTTTCGCTGTCGTCATGCTTGATCTTCATCATCGTTCTGTCGTTTGTCGCCGCATCCAAGACGAGGTCTGTGTCCGCAGCACGCGACCAAAACAACCGTCTCGGAGCCTACTTTAGCTGGAACTCGCCCTCGTCGCTGTTTCCACCATCAGCCATAATAAGCTTGACCGACGACAACTCGACATTCTTCCTCGCCCGCCCCGCTGCCTTCGGCCCGCCGTTACCTGGACACGGCCTCAGCGGTCAGATTTGGATAGGCGCCGGCTTTGGCGACGACAATCCTGGCCATGGCGGCATTGCTGGAGCAGAAGGAGAGCTCGGCTGTAGCGACGTGCCAGGATGGAGTGTCGGCGAATATTCCCCTACAAACTTCGAAACCATCCCGCAGGAGCAGAATGTCAAGTCAGGGGCCAAGGGAAGCAAGAATAAGAGGAGTTCGGAAACGGAAACACAAACAGAGGGTGGCGCTGCAGACGTCCAGGTTGATGGCACAGACGACCACCTCCATCAACCACTGTCTTCTTCGTCTGATGTCGGCTCGGCACAGCTGACGCAAACGTCGAAGAAGGGCAAGAAGCCAGGACATGCCGACATTCAATCATTGCAAGAGACGGCAGAAATTGCAGGCAAAGTCGTGCTGCTGAGTCGAGGTGGATGTGGCTTCCTGGAGAAGGCCAAGTGGGTACAAAGAAGAGGAGGTGTTGCATTAATTGTCGGTGACGATATGCGTGGAGGTCCGTTGGTAACCATGTACGCCCGGGGCGATACATCCAACGTTACCATTCCTTCCATCTTCACATCACACACCACCGCACATCTCCTGTCCAAGCTGGTTCCCTCAGGAGGCTTCCGTGAAGCCATGTCTGCTCAGGACGCAGCGCGTCTGGGGCTAGGTTTGCCTGTGAGTGCTAATCCCACCGAAAAGAACAAGAAGCAACCAGACTCGACCAACACAAGACCCACTCATTCTCCAATCATCAACCGTCAGAAGAACGACGACGACGACGACGACGATGAGGAATCAGGAAGCTGGTTGGGTTCACTCTTCTCGTCTGAGGACGAGGATCGCCACGATAGTCGAAGACCACCTAGCAGTGGCAAAATCGATTGGATCTTGCAAAAGGACTTTGAAGACGAAGCGCCAAAGAAGTACAACACCAAGTCTACCAGTACCACCAAATCGACCAAACAGACAAAGGCACCCAGCAGTGATGAGTTTGTCATTGGTATCCATGATTGGCGAGACCCAGACTTGCTTGACTCACAGTTTAACGCTGCTCAGACAGCATCAAGCAAGTCACCGAAGTCGGTTGAGCAGAACTCTGCTGCACCTCATGCAGGACCTAAAGGCGGCAGCATTACTCCGGGCAGTGGAGAGTACCACCGAGCTGGCGAGAAGCCAGTCAATCTCAAAGCTCCCAAGAAACCCGAGAAGAGTAAACTGGGTTCCAAGAAGGACCCGGCTGCTGATAAACCCAAGTCATGGATAGGCCGTCTCGTTGGTTCCGTTGATGAAGAGGATCAAGACTCCGAGAAGGTCAAGCCACCACACGTCGTATCACAAGTCAACAGCAAGCCTATTGTCAAGACCACTGGCGAGCATGACAACCCAGACGGGTCGCACGATGGCCTGTGGGTAACCCTCACCCCTGCATCCATGTCCTCTTCGCCATTCTTCGATACCTTGCTGGTCTTGGTTGTGTCACCTCTTGTCACATTGACTATTGTGTACGCCCTACTGCTGCTTCGCTCTCGCATTCGTCGCAGAAGATGGAGAGCTCCTAAATCCATCGTTGATCGCTTCCCTGTACGGATCTATCACACTGTCCCCAGCAGCAACAGTTCCAACGCTCCGGAAAGCAATGCAACATCTCCAGATGCACCAACTCAGACCACACCTCTTCTTCATGCTGGAGCACGACCAATCTCTCAGACAAGATCAAGACCAAGGTCCCGTACAGTCAGTGAAGTGCCTGTGTCCAACTCCAGCCCTGCAAACACCGTAAGCCTGGATCAAGTGCAGGAGAAACGTGAGGCTGGACTAGCTGAATGGCGCAGGAGATATGGTGGTAGACAACGCGATTGTGCCATCTGTATTGATGAGTTCGAGGATGGTGTTAGCCGTGTTATGAGCCTACCTTGCGGCCACGAGTTCCATGTCGATTGCATGTAAGTTCTGCACACGTCGCTCGAGAAATTCGTTTGTGTCTGACTCTATCTAGTACCCCATGGCTCACAACCCGTCGCCGTACATGTCCCAATTGCAAGGCCGATGTCGTGCGTTCGTTTGGTCGTGGTGGTGGTTCTTCATACTCGTCATCGTCAGCCCAACCGCTCCTCGCGCACTCACACGATGACTCGTTGGACATCGACGACGTGCAAGAGCAAGCAGTCAGCACTCGCAACTACGATCCTGTTGCAAACGAGTCACTCACCGATCTAGAGCAAGGAGGCGTCGATCCTGACCGCACAAGATGATCAACCCAAGATCGACATTTATGACTGGGATGACTGGCGTTATTCCCTGGAGTCTTTGTGAGCTGGCTCTATCTTCTTTTCTCTTGCATTGCTCATAGCATCAGCGGTGGAGTGAATTAAGGATCCTTGTGAGATAGATCTTTGCTTCATGTTTCTTCGCCTTCTGGAATGCGGCTTTGGCACTCTCTAGCTAGTCATCTCAACAACATTCTCCACACCGCGATGGAGATTTCTCTTCTCTCCGTTGGAACTGCCGTGCCATTGTTGTCATCGATGTGACCAGGATCCTGGATTACTTTGGTTCAGGGCTGCAGTAGATGCATCGCGTGCTGCTCTCGTAGCATGATCAAATCAGCCGCAAACCCATTGCGCCGAAAGAATCCGTGATTAATATATGCCACATGGTATGCACCTTCCATGCACTTCCAAACCATCGTGACCCGCATCTCATCAAGCTGCACTCATCCGAAACCAGCAGTTTTGGTTTCTACTCCAAACTTGGCTGGCTGTCGGCATTGAACTTCGTCTGTGCTCTTTATTGGAGAACGAATTTTGAGATTGGCTGGTGCTTCATATATCTGTCGGTGCAAGCAAGATACAGGGATGTCAAGGCCTCTGGACAGCCACGTCGACGGCAAGTATTTGTATGTACTTTTAGGACGGTCGGATCACTTTTCCAAGATCGTAAAAGAAAGGAGCTGTTCTCACAAGCGCGACGGTCCGCTGCCGACGGACCGTGAACGGATCGAAAAAGCAGCGTCTTGGCGGCGATACCCTTCCGCACCTGCAGCCGCGTGTTTCCCTTTGCACTTTTTAGATTCGCCCAAAGTCATCCCCTGCATGATGCAGGATGCGCTATGATGGGCTTTCGAGAGCCACACCACCACAAGCTTGGAGGAGAGGTCTTGTTCGCCTCTTGGATGTTCGTTCTCTCACCGGTCTGGGCAGCAAGTCACTGGTGAAGTTGACCTGGAAGCCTTCGCGTAAATAAGCAAGGTTTAAGAGCTGTCTATTCAAGTACAGTTGAGTTGTATTTGTGCAGCCGCAGAGGCTCTCAAAGTCACTACAACACCACAAGTTCTGCATTGCTCTTTCTTCGAGGATTTACTTCAAGTTGCTTGCATAATCATCCAGGTTCGTGGTAATTACCAAGGTGCTTCCATGCACGATATCTATTCGCGACAAATTGTCTCGATCTAGCAGCTTCCCAGTCCTACAGGCAAGCTTCACAAGATCAGGGAAGCACACGAAGAGGTCCAGGACTTGAGTTCGGAAGAGTCACGGTCTAAAGACGCCATTTCGAACGCGAGCTCACGCCAAAAACGCAAGTCATGCTGCAAGTTGACGGTTGACGTGCAGAAAGCGGTTTGTGGAGACACATGGCTAAAATCCAGGGCCAGAACGCCCCTGATAACCTTTTGACAGGAGTTCTAGCAACGCGCCATCCACTCACACGTCGAGGGGACTTTCGCCATCGACAAGCCTTTGACCCAACATCCCGTGTACATGTGTCTGAATCCAAGTCGCCATGCGCTATCTACCCGCACCTGTACAAAGGTGGATGGGCGGGCCATGAGGTCTCTAGCGTAGGCATACCAATAACTAGTCCACTACTTGTACCCCATGTCCTGGTTTTGCCCTTTGCCCCTTCATATATCCATCAGGCCGTCATCTGATCTGGTTTATTCGAATACACCTTCGCTCAATCTTTGATCTGAACCACTCCACCAGAATACAGATTTGCACTCGGCAGTCTTTCAACTTGGACCACTCGTGGCATTCCCATAGCTCCATCGACCAACATCAATCTCTGACAGTCCAACGACGTCACCGTTGCCATTTCTGCAGGACCAGTCTCGTCTGCGTTGCGGTGCAGAAAGCTTGAACACCTCTGGTCTCTTGAGCATTGCTCAAATAAACAGACGTTCCACAACTCGTGGTCTCAAGTACAATCGGACTCGCCACTGATCACACACAACACCATGGCGACAGTTGTTGGAGCTACAGGGCCATCTGCAACAATGGCAAGCTCTTCATTACCGGCCAAATATTTTCCGTTCCCGGAGAGCATGTCGCCGTTACCGTCCGCCCTCAAGAAAGGAATGCTGGTGCCAGGAACGATTGGTCTCTTGTCGGCTGCCTCGACCATTGGCATGCTGCTCTTCATCATCTACAGATTCTTGACATGGCGTGCTCATTACAAAACCTTCGTCGGATACAATCAGTATGTGGCATTGATCATCAATCTGCTGTGTGCGGATCTATTACAAGGTGTCGCGTTCATGTTCAGTTATCATTGGGTGTTCACGGATGGCATTGTCGCACCTTCAGTAAAGTGTACTAGCCAAGGGTTTCTACTCAATGCAGGTTAGCATTCACATGAGCCTACTTTATGCAAGGATACTAAACATGCACTTCTAGGAAACCTATCTTCCGGCTACTTTGTGATGGCTATCGCTCTTCACACCTTCTATGGTGCTGTTAAGGGCCGTCATCTCAGTCACACCGTCTTCTATTCTGCTCTCGCTGGTGGCTGGTTCTTTGCACTTTTCCTATCTGCTATGGGACCTATACTCCACGGCAACCATTACTATGTGAGAGCAGGTGCATGGTGCTGGGCAGCCCCCGAGTTTCAGACAGAACGTCTGGCTTTCCACTACATCTGGATCTTCGTGGTTCAGTTTGGAACTGTGATCGTCTATTTCCTGATCTTCCTCCACCTCAAGAATACATTGACGACCATCCTGCCGTCTTCACACTCGACCACGCACGCCAAGGTCGATAGAGCTGCACGCTTGATGCTGATGTTTCCGCTCGCATACATCATCCTCACGTTACCTCTTTCCGCTGGACGTATGTGGAGTATGGCACATCATCAGTACACAGTCCACGAAGGCTACCAACTCGCCTCTGGAGCTTTGATCGCCTGCTCTGGAATGGTAGACTGCCTTCTCTACACACTCACTCGTCGAAGCCTGGTACAATCCGCCAACAGCTCTGAAAATAAGAGCACTACCAGCGGCCTTGAAAGCTATGATCTCTCCCGCCTCAACGGCATCACACAAACCCGCACAGTCACTGTCACCGGCGACAGAGTCTCCACCATCTCCAGCACCACACGTGCCAGCGACGATGACGATGCATACTCTATGCGCACCATCTCCACAAGCCCAAAGAAGAAGCACCATCACCTCAGAGAACCACCACGCACACATTCACCCACAGGCTCCATAGACAGAATCATGGGAGTCGAAGGCTTGGACCCTAGAAAACCATTACACAAAGTACAGATCTCGACTTATGAAGCCAGGACCTCTGAAGACGTGGATATTCTGAGGGATAGCGAGAGATCGGAATCGCCTGTCAATGTCATGAGGGGGCTTGTCAAAATGGTCAAATTGCCGAATTTGGTTGACAGAAAGTAGTAGTTTTTTCTTATCCGTGTCGATGTTGGTCTTATGATGGATGATTTGTTCTTTTGTTTCTTTGTATATACCCTCTCTTGTTCGTATCTTCTCGTTGGTTAGACTATCTCAGATGTCAGATATATCACAGCTCCACAGCCTGCCGCGCAATTGCTACCTCTTCATCTCCACAGCCTTTTTTTCACTTCAGTGGTGCTAACGCATTAAATCCAATCCATCGCATAGAGTGTCTGCTTGGTCTTCGAAGATCCTCAGTGTATTATCGTTTCAATCCTCCAGCTCACCAATTCCGAAGCCAAGATTTCACCCCACACAGAGAATTCGTCAAGCCATCCCACCTCGAACATGATACAAGATTTCCAACTGCGATCTCACTGGTATAGCTTTCCCAATGCTCAATCTCACATATGTGAACTATAGATACGATACTTTCCAAGCATTCCCCATCATACAATCATCTTCTGATTATCAGGTCTCGTGGTCTAGCGGTATGATACTCGCTTAGGGAGATGCTCCGGCATCTTGAAAACTCTAAGCCAATTGCGAGTGGTCCCGGGTTCGATTCCCGGCGAGACCCTGTTTTTTCTTTTGCCCGTCGAGGCATTGCTTTTGGACGCAGAATTTGTATGGAGAGTTCAGGGATGTTTTGGTGGATGTGGGAGTGAAGCCTGGTTTTTGTGGGAGGAGAAATGGAATTTTGTGGCGGGATGATTTCTTGGGGTTTTGGAGCCATTGATTTTTGTTATAAAAGACACGGGGGATTAGGGAGGTGGAAGATTATGAAGGTTTGCTCAAGACGAAGAAGAGAGGCGGTGATAGGAATGGTTGGAATCACGACTCAATAATAGACTAGAAAGACAGAAGCTCTGAATACTCTAATAGCTAAACTGTACAAATGATTCCCAACCTCAGATGAACTCACACCGGAGGAGGTATGGAAGGCGAGTAAGCATCTCTCTGCACATCCGCCTCAAAGCTATGCACCTTCTCATCCACCGGCGTCGACGCCTCCTCCGATCCCGATCGCTCTGGCATCTCATCCACCCTACCCTTCTCCGCCTTCAAGATAAGCTGTCTTCTTTCTTCCTCCATGGCTTTGTGTTCTCTCTCCGCAACAGCACAACGATGGTTCAGTGCCACGACGCACAAAGGCAAAAATACAATTTCCCAGGTAAAGAGGATGGGAAGGGCTTGGTAGAGACGATCTACTGCGCCACCCGACCAGATCTGGATCAACACTTGCCAGACTTCATGGGCGGGCAGTGCGTAGGCCCAGCGATAGAAACCAGGAGCGAGTTCGAAAGGCCAGATTGTGGAGGTGACGTTGAGGATTACCCAAGTAAGGACGAAGAAGGGAAGAAACTTCATAGGGATGAAGCCGGTCGCGACGTCAATCTGTTGACAGTCAGTAATTAAGTCATGTTGTCTGGGGGAAATGTGGTTGGAAGCTTACCACTGCAAAGTTGATGTGCATGAAGAGCCAGATGATGACCCAAGTGCAGAAGAATTGGCCTGGGCCGACTGACCAGTTCTCTCGGAAAGCCCAGATGTAGCCAGCCCAGCAGAGGGAGCCGACGAAGGTATAAGATAGACTCAATACCAAGCGGATGATGCCATTGTTGAGCACTGGGAGATGCGAGTATAGATTGAACTCTGCACTGACTCCATTGACAGCCATGAGGAAGAAGAACTGCATGATGATGGGCATGACCATAGCGACAGTGTTGTACAACACTCTCGTTCCCTGGCTCGTCGGCATGATATTGATATCTCCTCCTTGGATCGGATTGAGGAAAGCTTGAAGGGCGGCAGGGTCGTTCTTGTTGAGAGTCTGCAGAGCACCAGTGCCGTTGATGTGGTTGTATGCGACACGAACGACTGCCATGAGCTGTGACATGCTGGACTTGATCGTGCCCTCTTCCATAGCTGGATATCTGACCTCGTTCCAGACATATGTGAGTGTGTTTGTCGGGTCGTAATGTGCTGCTGCATCTCCACCCTGAAGGGCAGCTGCAAGGCGTTCAGAAGCTCCAGCGTGTGAGAATACAGCAGCCCAGTGTTCTCCTTTCCTGACTGCTTGAACAATGTCCTCGACTGCTGGGTACTTTGCGCTGCTCTCAATGTCGAAAGTTGGGAAGGTATCGGCTTCGAGTTGTTGGATGGCTCCCTGAAGACTCTTTCCAATAACACCGCCATCGTAGTCGACTGTAAGGACGTGCAGATTGTGCACTCTGTGTTCCGATTTGAAGAGAGATCCGAAAAGGTACGACATGTTCAAAAGGAACAAGATCTGTAGTAGCATAAACGAAGCAGTGGCTGCGACCATGAAAGGCTTCTTTCTGCCGTTCCAGAATGGGTCTCTGTGCCCTACTCGGTGGGCAGATTTCTCTGGCAAGAAGAGACTAACGAAGCCCATCCTGAGTCGTGAACGGTGTACTTCGACAATTTCTGGAAAAGATGAGAGTTGATATGTTACGATAATAGCAGAGGTGATTGTTTGAGCTGACGACTGATAGAATTGATGTGCAAAGTTTGAATGAATGAGACCTACAGTATCACAGCGATCCTACCTACACATATATATGTTCACGCCTCCTGCCTGAGTGTGACATTTCTAAAACTCCTGTTACACTGTCGGATGGTCGGAGGTGCAAGAGTTCCTAGATTGCAAAATCAAGTCGGACCAGCGTCAGAGAAATGATCGTGAACAAGTGGTCCCGAGTCGGGTCTTCAAGCTCCGATGTGGAGGACCAGGTTTTGCAGGGCTTTAGGGCTTCGGCAGCATGTTCCGAGGCTTCTTTCTCCTTCTGCGTCTCGGATTCGGAGGCAGACAGACCCGTTCATGGCCTCGAAACCTGATTCATGGTGTCTGTTTGCGATAATGATACTGTCGGTGGTCGTCAAAGTAAGTGGCCGGCGCAGACAGAGTTACCAGCGCCTACGCCGCCGCCCTCACGTTGCGTGAGATATCGTCGGTGGACGTTGCGTACCCTCCATGTTTCGAATGGTTTTATCGTTGAAGATCAACCCGTCCATGAAGAGCCGTCGCTCTATTTATGCCTGTATCTTCGGACTCCGGTGGGGGAGACTTGGTTGCACCCATTTTGTTTGACATTCGACATTCCGTTGTGCGGTCAAGTCAACGGCATGCGTTGTGCTTGAAGCTTGTTAGGTCCGACCTTTCGCACTCCAAACCTTTCATCGACACACTTAGAGCTGTAGGAATGCACAGTCATCTTCCAGAGACGACCAGGTCCCGAAGAGAATCGATACGAGTACGACTCTCCGTGGACATCACTGTGTTTACTAAAAGGAGCTGTGCACTTTGCTGCCTGCCACAGCCATCCGAGTGATAAGGCGCGTACAAGATGCAGGTGGGGTTGCTGCAGTTACCCTTTTTACGCGCCGAGCTCTGATACTTGACATCTCTCTCACCGACATGTATTGATTCCTCCATTCAGACACTTTAATCCAAGAACCTTCCTGTCATCGCTTGTATATCAGGATAATGTCTTCATCGGCTATCGAACACCTGCCACCCGAGATTCTTCTGCAGGTATGCGAGGCGCTCAGGAAAGCGCATTCAAAAAGCATCTATGGCTTCTCGCAGACGAGCAAGAAAGTCAGAGAAGTCGCCAACATGGTCATATTCAGAAACGTCATACTGCCTATACGCAATCTCGATAACGTCAAGGAAGACGTGGAAAATTTTCAAGCTGCTCTGGAACCCATTTCGGCTCTTGGGCATATACGCAGGTTAAGACTCTGTCACGCTTGGGAGTCTCCCAGTGCGGACCAAAAGGCTTCCAGAGGAAACCTCGACCGGTTGCGTAGTAGTCTGGAGCCTGACCTGCGTGGTTGGGCAGACGACCAGGCATGGAACCCTGTAGCAAATTTGCTACAGCAATGCTCTGGTCTGTCAGATCTACTCTACGAGCTGGTCAACCAACTGCGACCTTGTGTACTTGAATCACTGTATCAGTATCGCCCTAACTGTCGGTTGCACATGAGGACTTTTTGCTGCCCGAGTCTGATGGGATCCAAGAAAGATAAATATGAGTTGGCTATCGCATCCTCGCCTTCTCTTCACAGTATCTGGGTCACGTCAGTGAGCCAAGAAGAGGACGGATACGCCGTCCAATCCCAACGGGTCGTTCACCAAGTGCTCACAAGATTGGCACCAAACGTTGAAAAGGTACGTTTCAGGCGAACAAAATTGGTACCCCGTACTCTTCGGGAGCACGGCACGAGGACAGTCATGAAAAAGGGTAACCGGTCTACACGCTTGAGAAACCTGGATATATGCGCTGGCGACTGTTTGAACTCCGTCTTGAGTGAGAAGTGTTTGAGAAGCTGGCACGCACATGTTGACTTCTCTCACCTACATCATCTCACATTGAGTTCGCCACTACATCTACTCGCTCTGAAGTGGCTGGTACAATGTGATCTCAGTTCCTTGAAAGCTCTAGGTTTCCAACCATGCGATCCGATCATTTGGGGAGGAGATCATGTCAGACCACTAGTCAAGTCCTTCATCGCTGGTCTACCACCACTTGAAACGATGTATGTCGAAAGCAGGTGTTTCCCGTTGGTCATGGACGCCCTTTGTCAGCGCCACGGTACTAGCCTTCGTATCTTACGATTAACGTCGACGCCAGATATCCCGGGTGCTCGTTTTATGTCCACAGCCGAAGCGATCCCTGTAATCGAGAACCTGCGAGACAGTTGCCCTTTACTCACAAACCTCGAGATATCTGTGCCCAGGTCTCAAGGAGATGCAAAGGAAACAGCAATGTACAAGATATTTGCCACGTTTCCGAGTCTGCGCCGCCTTGGCCTCAAATTTGTGACCATGCAGCCGATGGACCATACAAGTCTGACCCTAGCCCAGTACGACGACTTTGATATGCAGGAGCTTAGAAGTCTGTTAGGCGCCCCTATTCGTTATGGCCATGTACGGAGGGCTCTAATGAACAAAGCTATTGATAAGGACTTTGCAAGAAAGGTCTACCGTCTGGTCTCGCCTCCCAATCGCCGCCCTAGACTGCAGATTCTGGTGTTGAGGAGTTCCGACACGTATGCCTATGCTCTCAGAACTGCAAAGGACGTTTTCAAACATATAAGCAAACCCCTGGGGCGTGAAACTCGAAGTCCGAGATGATCGAAATGTTGAAGTATTGATACGCGAGATAGGAGACGATGGTGAGGAGGCTCCAAGAGAGCTAGACTCTCTCGTTGAGCAGATTTTCAGACGAATCTGGCCTGGAAGTGGGGATGGAACTAGCGACTGGCGGACCGACTGGCATAGTTTCCTGGACCTTAACGGAGAGAGCAACGAGAAATAGGCTATATGCCTTAGCAAGTCCCGACTGTGTCCGTCCAGCTATCTCGAGTATCCATGTATATTTATCTACCATGCTCTTCTAAATTCACCTTTCGCTCATCGTGCTCCAACTCATGCTTCCTAGCAAAGATCCAGTTGAAATCGTCCGGATCTTGTAGAGAACATGTGGTATACAATTGTACTCCCTACGTTGTTATTCCTACGTGGCAGAGGTTGTTGTGGCATAGCTATAGAAATGCACAATACTTTCTAGAAATCAGTGTTGTCCAAGGAAAAATTTCATCTACTGGTTACACGTCTGATTTGATAAACAACTGTGCATCCCTATATCACTCTCTGAGAGACTACGTGTCGAAGCTGAACACGAGCTTTTCTGTATCGTGGCACACGTTGTCCCAAAGAGTTCAGATCGCACCAGGATGTGAAAGCACCGACCCTTAGTGCATGCTTCTTGGTCTCAAGTACTTCTCATTTCGGTATATTTCGTCGGCAAAAGCAGAAGCATCAAGACAGAGCCGTACCCAAGTGATGGGAGCCTATAGCGCACAGGACTCAAGAATGACGGAATGATCATAGACTTTATCAAGTATGAAGTCGTAGCTCTCTCTTTTGTTGTATTCCGTCGTTCCGCAGATCAACTTTTGAAGCTCATTCATACGGATCTAGAACCTCTGTGCGAGTGTCGAGTATGTGATGCAACATGTTGTTGGAACACACACTAGTTTCATGAATTCGAGTAGGTTTCATCGAGAGACGGCATTACATCAGCTCTCTCTGGCTGCATCTCTGATTTAGAAATAGTTGTGTCTTACATAGGTCAATGGTTACTTTCTGAACGCATGAGAGGAACGTGACATTTATGTTCTGTAGCACATAGCAAGGGCATGGGAAGAGAGAAAGAAGATGCACGAGTAGAAGGAATGCATGGGTAGAGAGAAAAGCAAAAAAAGAATGCCTCGAGGGAGAATCGAACTCCCATCTAAGGATTACCCAAGCCATGCTTGGTCATATTGATGACCGATATGAGACCTTCGTACTAGCCGTTATACTATCGAGGCTTGATGAGTGACGGGGCTAGATGTTAGAGTTCATATTATGTTGTTGTTTTGAATTCGTGGAGCAGAAAAAACTCTTGGCAGCCAGCGAAAATTTTCCCACCACCAAAAGTTTGGGATAGTCGTTTTCACCACAACGACAAGGCCTCGCTGGTCTCATACAATGCTCCACGAGCAAAAGAAGATGATGATCAGTACGGGAGTCGAACCCCAGTGTCTTTTTCTTATCGTGGGTTCGTGGGGTTCGACCGAAGAAATCCAGTGTCTATTCGCGAAGCGAACAAATATCTTTTGCGAAGCAACAACATGACCATGACCTGGTATCTCTTGCGAAGTCAAAAAGAAATTTGATGGTCAGTACGGGCTGAGAGATAGTCAGTAATTGTAATATCAGGTGTAACGATGGAGTGTACTCACGGTCGAACCCGCGACCTTGGCGTGCCATATATCAAGGGGATATTAGCACCACGCTCTAACCAACTGAGCTAACCGACCATGTTGATGGACGCTTGACAGCCAGATGAGTCTAAGAGCAGGATTTCCAAGTCCCGAAGCAATAGCACCTCATTGGGAGTTCCGGGATCGTTGAATTGGCTGGCTGGTTACGGACCCAGATGCCGGGAGCAAGTTTTTCTCGGAGCAACAAAGCCGAAATTTTACCGCAACATGGATGTGCAGGGCACCAAAAGTCAGTAACGGAACCATGAAAGATCCGAGATGTTATAGGCATAATGTCGACTTCCGAGAACGCACGAGGCTTGAAGACAGCTTGCTATGCTTGCTCAGTTGATTTGGCGATCTGCCATCCAATCCGAGATGACTCTCTTGCCTTGCTCGAGACTACTTGCTTGAGTATGCAAAGCGCCTAGGACATCTTTCCTGGTGACATCCAGTCGTAAGTCTTTGCAAAGGGTTTCCAATTGGTCGGCCTGAACTCGAGGAACAATCTCATCTCCGGAGGCGACGACCATTAGCACTTTTGGTGGGTGAGATGATTTAGCGATCTTGCGCAGAGCATCTTCACTATCCCACCAGCTGCGGAGGAATGGCCAGAGATATTTGTAGGGCACCCACCAGTCCGGATAAATGGCCGCAAGCATACTCCTGATGCTCACGAAAGGAGTTTCTAGCACGAGGCGGGAAATTCGAGCAACACCAGGAGTTTCTGCCGAATTCAGGTATTTCGATGCAGCATACGCAGCGACTCCTGATCCAATGCTCTGGCCCCAGAGGATCAACTCAGCGTTGTCAGGATCCTGGCCATAATTCTGCGCTGCCCAAGTCACAAAAGCCTGTGCATCTTTCTCGATACCTCTCTGGTGAGCACGTCCAGAGGAAGTCCAATACCCACGGTAAGACAATGTGAGCAAGGTCCAGTCATGTGGAGAGTCTTTTGCCGCAGCTCTGAGGATATTTGAGAGCATCGGTGTCCGAGGAGGGATGGATGCGCCATTTCCTTGGAAGTAGAGCACAACAACTTGTTTGCGCTTGTCTTGCGCAGATGCAGGAAGATTTCCCGGACGTGCGACGGTCACGGAGAGTCTTGTTCCATCCAGAGATTTGATTTTTCTCTCCTCCCAAGACAGCCCAGCCCATGTCTTTGAGTAATCTTCCAGCTTCTCACGTCTTGAACCTGGAGGAAGAGATGGCATGTAGATAATCTTGTTCTGGAACAGGACCATGAGCAAGCATTTGTGAATCCAGTGGCCTATGAGTAGGCCAACAAAGACACCAGGCACCAGAACAAAGGGCGAGACACCGGCAAAGATGGCTCGTCTCTGACCTTTCAAGACATGGCTACGTGTCAAAGGTTGGGAGCGTCGGAATGGAGCAGCTAGCGTCGCGGTAAGCAATCCGCGTCCTGACTGCGTGCCCGCCGCTTGTTTCAAACATAGATACGGTCGAGCATGACGAGTGAACAAACAGCTCAATCTTGAGTTCATGTCAGTTGGCCAGAAACAGAGGAAGCTCCAGGGTCGAGAGTGCGTGACTTGGGAAAACCCGATGACGTCGATGCAAGCCAATCAAAACGCGTTCGCACCCCCTCGCGTCCACCCCTCCAGTTTCGCGTCTTGGATTGTTTCTAAGGGCACAAGACCAGGTTCACTTTCTTGACTCTGTTTCGATCCATTGCGATGCAATTTTGTTTTGTTCACGTTGCATAAGTTGGCCCATAAGTATTGATCATCCCGCTGTCACGAAGCCGAAGCGATTGGACAACGACGCCATCAACATGACACGCATCAGCACGCGCACACAGCCCCAGTTATCCGAATCCTGGGCAGACATGGACGACTCGCAGACTGATGAGGATGAATTCCAACCACGTCTTCGTGAAGCATACTACAACACTCACAAATCTGGTGCCTTGCCGAGCTCAGCTAAGACAACCGACTTTCACGAAAGTCCATCACAGAAGCAGGCCTCTTCGACTCGTCGCAAACGGAATGCTTCCCAGATAAGCCAATCATCAGAGTTCGTCATGCCTACGCCAGAATCCAGTGGATACCTTGAGACTCCTCCAACTAGAACGACGAGACAGTCTCCAAGGCCCGCCGTGAGAGCTTCAGCTATCCGCAAATCTGTGCCTGCCAAGCGTATTGCTCCGGTCGTTCCATCACCAAGACGCAAGACTACCAAGTCCACGCAGGATGTGTCGCCGGACTATATCCAACAGATCTGGCGAAGTGCTGTCCTCCCTTTGCTCAAATATGTGCTGTCGGTCTTTTCCATTGCTGCAAACGCCCTCAAGCCAATTCTTGGATACACCTTGATCGTGCTTCTGATGGCGGTTGGTATCGGTATTGCAAAGACCATGGTGGTACACAGCGTCACCAACGCTCTATTGCCACTGTGCAACATCCCAGGAGCTGGCTATCTCAATCTCCCCTTCTGTGCCATTGGACATCATGATGGACATCGAGGGCCCGTCGAATTTGACAAGCTGGTCATCACGCAGTCCAACTTCGAGGACATTCTTGAGGCCTCTGTTCATCAAGCTGCTCTGCCTCTGGCCATGAAGAACTCGGAGTTGTCAATCCGTGACCTGCGCACAGTCGTCAGACACTCTAGCCTGGGCTCCCGCAATGAGCTCGTCAACGAATTTGATGGCTTTATCGAGACTGCTCGCCAAGCTAGTGACGGCCTGTCGCAATTCAACTCACGCATATCACGCGCCCTTGATGGCATTCTCTCCGCCAACCGCTGGACGATGAAGGTCCTACAAGGTATCGAAGCCACTCCCGACTCCGAGGGCGTCATACCTCGCTTCTTCTCGCAGTACCTATCCGCCTTCTCTCTAGCCATACCCCAACAATCCTCCGAAGAAGTCATCTACGACCAATACATCCGCCACACCTCTGAAGTCGAAGAGCAAATCCAAGTCTGCATCCTGGAAGCAAACACCCTCCTCGAAGTCCTCGAGAACCTCGACGATCGCCTCCATCAAATCCAAGACATCGCCCACCGCGAAGACCTCAAAGTCGGCGATGCCAAAGCCGAGCTCTTGGGCCTTCTCTGGACGAAGTTGGGTGGCAATAGAGGTCCACTGGCAAAGCAAGAGCAACAATTGGCAACCTTGAACGATGTAGGCAGATATCGCAAGACTGCCATGCAACACGTCATTTCTACACTCGTCAAACTCAAGGATATCGAGAACAATTTGAGTCAACTCAGGGATGATGTTGCTGCGCCCACCATTTTGGAGAAGACGAGAATGCCATTGGAGATGCATATCGATCTAATCAGTTCTGCGGTTGATCGTTTGCAGACGGTTAGGGATGAGGGTCGCAAGGAAAAGGAAAAGATGCTACAGGGGACACTGCATCAGATTAATGAGCATGCTGCCGATAAGAGGATTGGATAGTCAAAGTTCTTTGGGTTTATTGTGTTTTCTGGGAGTTTTTGGGCATGGGATTAATGATAGGATATGGCGTTTTGGGATTTGGCTGGGTGACAATGGAGGCTTTTTTGGGTAGTATGGCTCCACCGGGCCTTTGGTTGATGACATGATGACACTTTTTTTTCGGACAATTCAAAAACACTGCCTTCTAGGTGTTACAGAATGAGTCCACCATTTTCTTGCAAAATGAAGTGCAGGCGATTGTGGCCTCGGTAAGCATTTTTTCGAGCCGAGCTCAAGATGTGCAAGCTTGCCGTCCTCAAGTATAACATGAAGAAACTGGGTCCATCCATGCTGGAATTGTTGCATGTTCATCATAAGGTGACAAGGTTAAAAAGCATTGTTCTCTGGAATGAACAGTTGCTCATATAGTTATAGTTGTATTGATTTCCTTGTATCAACTTCAAAGTGCGGTTCCTGCCTTTTTTTTAATCGCACGAGGTAGCGGGAGACACAAGGAGGGACCAGGATACCAAGGTTAAACGGAAGAACACGGGAACAAGCAACCAAGACGGCGAAATTTGGAAAAAAAAGAGGAAGAGAAAATGCCATTAAAAACGCTCGGAAAAGTTGAATGACGGAAAGACAGAAGATTTACAAGTCACGCTTTGGCCGACCTGAAGGGGGAGATTGGCGCAGTCTCAAAACCCCTTCCACTGCGCAAAACGTACGAGAGTCTAGAGGTTGCTTCTATATTGACCCACTGAGTAAGACCTCGACGGCGCCTTCCACACTTCCACCACTCATGCGTAGGGCACGAACGTTGCGCTCAAACTCGTAGAAGCCCATTGCGTTGAGTTGCTGCAGTTGAGTGGCATATTGCTCCTCTGGCGGACGGCTGTCCTGCTGTTGTTGCGGCGCGCCAAAGCCACCCATACCTCCCATGCCACCCATACCGCCCATCGCCGCAAATGGATTCATGCCGCCAAAGGGGTTGGGAGCTGCTGCGCCGCCTTCGCCACCAGCAGCGCCTGAGTTGTTGTTGCCGCCATACATGCCTTGCATCATGTTCATGGCTGAGCGCATCATCTCGGGATTTTGCATCATCTGTTGAGCCATCTGTTGGATGGGATCTGAGCCGCCACCTTGGGCGCCGCCCATACCACCGAATAGGCTCGCGAAGGGGTTTGCTTGTGCTTGGGGAGCGTTGGCGCCAGGAGTTTGACCTTGAGCTGGAGTTCCTTGACCAGCGGTAGGGACGGGAGGAGTGCCAGCCGGTGTTTGGCCTTGAGCGGCACCAGGGTTTCCACCGAATAGAGCAGCGAAGGGGTTCGCGCCGCTTCCTGCACCTTGACCACCGCCAAACATGGCAAAGGGGTTTGGCGGAGGTTGCTGGTTCTGCTGTTGTGTGTTTTGCGAGGTTGAGTCTGATTCAGAAGTGTCTGTTGCGCCAGGAGCAGGGAAGGCACCAGCGCCGCCCATACCACCACCACCACCCATGCTTCTCTGCATGTTCATTTGCATTCGGATAAAGTCGGGGTTCATGAGCATGCGACGAAGATCGGGGTTGTCAAACATTTGCTGGGCCATAGGATTGTTACGGAGCATAGGGTTGTTGCGCATCATGTTGATAACATCGGGGTTGTTCATGGCCTCGTTCATTTGCTGGGCAAAGGCTGGGTTCTCGAGCATTCGTAGGAGTTGATCCGGGTCTGGGGGCGCGCCCATCTGTACTGCTTGTCAGTAATTACAATGAGCAATCGGAGTATAGCAGTACTCACACCTCCATCGGCGCCAAACATGTCAGCGCCAGGCAGTTGGTGGAAACCAGCGTAGCGTGCGCCCGTCAGTTGAGCCAGGGGGTTGTGTGCGCCAGTGCCGGCGGCGATGTTGGTGGGAACATTGGCAGCTGTGCCGGCTCCAGCGACCGGAGTCGAGCCTCCTTGGTTGGCAGGGTTCTGGCGGTTGTTGCTCTCGGCTCCCTTGACCAGGTGGATGGTGTTGCCGTCCTTGATCTTGTAGCTTGCTAGTGTCTCGTGGTCCTTGAGCACACGACCAGAGTAGATCAGACGTTGGCGCTCGGTTGGGATGTCTGCGAAATCTGACGTTGCCAGCTTCTCTTTCAGTTGACTGACAGTAGAGTTGGCTGTGATGGTGATGGCATATTTAGCGTCGTTGGACGACTTGACCGTAAAGGTCAGCTGTTGCTCCGTCTCGTCCGACATGGCAATCGTTCGTGCGTGGTCAAGTGTGGATGCTGCTTTGTCAGGTTGGTGTGTGTCGTTGTTCTCAGGCGCAAGTGGGGTGAGTATGAATGTGCTGTCTATCAGTTCAGTCAGTCACTTCGCTCTCCAAGACTGGCCAATCCGCCGCTTGGAAGGCCGCAGAAGCCCAAGGACAATGACGTTGAGACCCTTGCCAAGCACCTGCGATCGTGCGCGAGTCATGGACCGAGGCATCAATTCATCCTCCGCCTCCGCATTTCGGGTATTGTCTCTTGTCCTATCAACTGCAGTGCATCTCTATGCCTGTATAGCCATGCTTTGCTCCTGTCACCTCACTCGCTTCCCAATATCTGATACCATACCGCAACCATGAGAGGCATTCAGGTCAAGGATTATGTTCAGGTATTGTCTTCCAAACACAGCTCGAGGCTTCACAACTGACAGACCATCAGGGTCCTCAAGACCTCAAAGTCACCGACCTTCCCGACCCGACTCCCAAACCCAACCAATATCTGATCGCCGTTCATGCCGCTGCCACAAACTTCTTCGACTTGCTCCAGATTCGTGGCAAATACCAACATCAACCTCCTCTCCCATGGGTATCTGGTGCCGAGTTCTCTGGTGTTGTTCTCAAGGCCCCGCAGTCATTGCCAGGAGGAAAAAAGCCTACCTTCAAAGAAGGTGACAAGGTCTTTGGTGCATCCCAAGGTGCTTATGCTACCAAGGTCTGCGCCACCGAGGAACAATTGAGACCTATGCCCAAGGGCTGGAGCTATTTCGAGAGTGCTGGTCTGATGGTTACCGCTCCTACCAGCTATGCCGGCTTGGTAACAAGAGCTGGCATCAAGAAGGGTAAGACAGGGTAGCTTCGATCCCTGCTCTGAGCTATGGCTAATAGAAGTAGGTGACTGGGTCCTGGTTCATGCTGCCGCTGGAGGTGTTGGTCTTGCCGCTGTCCAGATCGCGAAAGCCTTTGGAGCAACAGTAGTTGCAACAGCTGGCACACAGCACAAGCTTGATGTTGCAAAGTCGTTCGGTGCAGATCATCTGGTTGATTACAGACAAAAGGACTGGCCGGACAAGGTTAAAAAGCTGACTCCTAAGGGTCGTGGTGTCGACATTGTCTATGACCCTGTTGGACTTATCGCCCAAAGCATGAAGTGCACAGCTTGGAACGGACGACTGTTGGTCATTGGCTTCGCGGCGGGTGACATTGAAAAGATGGCCACCAACAGAATTCTTCTCAAGAACGTCAGCGTCATGGGTCTGCACTGGGGTGCTTATGCTACCAACGAGCCAGAGATGATCGAGGTAGTGTGGAAGGGCTTGTTCGATCTCATGGACAGTGGCAAGTTCCGTGGAACATGTTATACGGACAAGGAGTTTGTCGGACTTGAGACGATTCCCGAGGCGCTGAAAGCACTTGGAGCGCGCGATACTTGGGGCAAGGTGGTGGTCAAGGTGCCGCAAGAGGGACAAAGCAAGTTGTAGATGGTAGGTGCCGATCAGGCAGTCAACGCAAAACTTCTTCCTTCCCAAGTCGCTCCTTCCTCATGAGACGCGCTGAGGAAGCACCCACTCGCCCACCTCAAAACTCTGCGCGTCTCTTCTCCCAATGCCTTCCAACCATACCCTCCCTTTGCACTACTTGATCAGTCACTTTAAAAAACCATGGCGTCTCAAAGCAATTCTCAATACGTCCTCGACGATGCGCAGCGCCGTAACCTGCAACACCGCCTGCTCCTCGAAGAACAGCAGCGCCGCATCGAGTCTCGCAAGATGCTGGAAGCCTCGTACCGCGCTCCCATCTGCCCCAACTACAGTGTCTTTGCCCACTCAGGTTGCTGGTATTGCCACCAGAATGGCAACGTCCAGTCATCAACCTCGACCGACAACCTTTTGAGAAGTCTGGCTCGCCCTCAGTTCCAGGTGAGTTCCTTCCCTCGTGCTCACAGTCATAATGTAGCTATAGAAATGCACAGTCGCATTCTCAACAAAGCATAACCCACAGAGAGACCATTACCCTCGGGCATCTCATGGCCACACCTCTGTTTTGGAAAGCAACTGTGCATTTCTACCGTCACATCGTGGCTGGCTTCGAGAGGTCTATTTTCACCAGTGACTGACCAATGCTAGGCCACTCCTACTTCGGTCAAGACAGAAACGCCATATCTTCTCTCTTCGGCCTCGACTGCCTCAACCATTCCTCTTATCGACGACGAAAATCAGGAGCCCTACCGCCATCTCATCTCCAACAAGCCTCGCATGCCCGATCCTACGCCAACCAAGTCTGTTGCTGTCGCTCCTCTCCCGGTGCTCCCCAAGTCCAAGCCTGCTCCTCCACTTCCTTGGAAAGAGCTTCCCGTCGAAAAGGATTTCGTCAGCGTCTGCATTCCACTCACCTTCACCCACTTCTTGTATCTTCCTATGGAAGTCCGCAAGCGCATCTACGCCTACCTCGTCCACAATGGCAAGTATGGCCTTCTGGTGCCGAAAAACATGAGAGCCTATCACCAAGCCCCCATCACTCGTGTCAACCGTCAGATCCGTACCGAATCTATCGAAATGGTTTACAAGGTGAATGCCTACGACGCAAAGAATCGCGAGCTCATCAAATTCGGTCTTCTGTCTTTCAAGGATCGTGTTGGAGATGCCCGCTTGAAGCTCATTCGTAATTGGACGTGGTTTACAGCAAAACGCAACCTGTGCATCAACTTCTCTACCGACGGCGGAGGCTACCCTTACCAAATCACCTACAATGGTCCCCAAGGCAACGACGAGATCAACGCAGTGGCCAAAGAGAGAGCCAATCAAGTCTTCAACTACCTGGAGAAGCAAGGTGCCCTCAATGGCTTCACAGCTGAGCATGTAGGCGCTATCAGCGATATCGTCCTTCGCATCACTCCCAAGGCCAAGGCAAAGACGGACGGAGACTCTACCAAGTAGGAAAATTGTGTTAGATGTGGCTGCTGAAGAGGTAAAGACATGACCTGTGGATGGTTATTACGAAGAATTTTATGAAGATATGGCTTATGTGCATGTATTATGGCTGATGGCTTGAGGACATGAACGATATCTCAATGGTCACAACTCTGTTTCGAAAACAACTTTGCACCTTTACAGCAGAAGACAATAAGTTGTCAAGGAAGAGGAGAGTGGCGGATCATGGGTTTGCTTTTACGACTGACATGACTATAGCCGTATAAGACAAGTGCAGTTCGATTGATATGCTTCCGAAATCGTAAAGACGGCCTTGATTGATGTTGTTGTCGACGACTCGTATCGAGTCCAGATAGAGGCGGAGCACTCTCCGCTCCGACATCGCACAACGTGGCAAGGACCCGGCACCGGACCGACTTTCCGACTTCGCGACTGCCCTCTTCAAAACAAATTAAGGATGTGACGTCTGGGTAGAGAAACATTGGTCAGCGGCGACGTTTAATTCTCGGTGTCTATTCGCTTTTGTTACGTGGTAGGGCGTGCAATATCAGGGTGAAACAGACAGGCGATTGAAAGGCCTGAACTCCGAAGTCGCTCACACTCTAGCCATAAGGATCTCGAGACGTCCACCCATCAAGGTAAATAGTATAGCTCCAAAGTTTTTGCAATCAAGCTACAATATCAAGAAAATTCATTCCGGCCCATATCAAGGACCTGGACAATAACTTCAAGGACACACACATATACTACATTACGACGATAACACACAAGCACCTTTCACAATGGCCATGACTGGAGCACAGCGTTTGAGGGAATTGATGAGCAAGGAGGATCATATCGTCGTTGCACCAGGTGTCTATGATGGTCTGTCCGGTAGAATTGCTCTTGCCGCTGGCGCAGAATGTCTCTATATGGTAAGCATCATCCATCCTCCCTGCTTCCCCATTCCCTTGACTCTTCTTCACCACACCACACAATAACCTCAAATGCTAACATCCTTCCTCGATCAGACAGGAGCAGGAACCAACATGTCCCGCCTCGGCACGGCAGACCTAGGTATCGCAACCCTCAACGACATGCTCTCCAACGCCTCCACAATCACCTCTCTCTCGCCCTCCACCCCCGTAATCGCCGACGCAGATACTGGTTACGGCGGCCCCATCATGGTATCCCGCACAGTACGCCAATACGCACTCGCCGGCGTCGCCGCCCTTCACATCGAAGACCAAGTCCAAGAAAAGCGATGCGGACATTTAGTCGGCAAGCAATGCGTCAGCCGCGAAGTCTACTACGCACGCCTCCGAGCAGCAGTAAAGACCCGCGATGAGATGGGTAGCCAGATGATGATTATTGCCCGCACGGATGCCAGAGCAGATTTGGGCTTTGACGAGGCAGTTGAGCGTCTTCAAGGAGCTGTGGAGTGTGGAGTCGATGCTTTGTTCCTTGAAGCTCTGCAAAGCACTGAAGAGTGTGAGAAGGCTGTCAAGATTTTTGCCCCCACGCCTGTGTTGTTGAATATGGTTCCTGGAGGCAAGACGCCGCAGATGGGGGTTAAGCAGGCCAAGGAGATTGGGTTTAAGCTTTACATTAACCCTACGGTTGGCTTGGAGGCTGTGGTTCGTCCGATGCAAAAGGCGTATCAGATGTTGGTTGAGCAGGGTATTGATGAGTGCGAACCCATTGGTCCCAAAGCCCTTTTCGAGATTTGCGGTTTGAATGAGGCCATGGCTTTTGATGAGAGTGTTGGTGGTGCTGCGTTTGGGTCGAAGTAACTTGAACCCAAGGCAGAAAGAAAAAAAATGACTTGCAATAATCTACTCATCAAACAACACATACTTGGAGATCTGAAGACGTGACTTGCACTTTGCAATGGCCAGAATAGGCGAGCTGAGTTATTCCGTAAACCTTCTCTTTGGTCAACCATCACCATCCATTGTTGCAACAATGCATGGCCCCATTTCTTTGAGCTTTTCCCTTTCACCAACAAAGACATTATCACTTTCTCACCCTCGCAGTCCATTCCTTCAAGAATCTATATCTTCACTCCAATATTTGCTTGTCCTCTCCTTTTCCTCTTCCATCCAACCTTGCACCATATACCCAACCACACCATCACAACAATGTCCCACATCATATTCCAGATCCTCTTCATCGTCTTGGTGACGGCCGAGACTTTACTCTACACATTCTTCCCTCTTGACGCTGGTAGGATAGTTCACGACTCTTACCTGTTCATCAGTGCTCATTTGAGTCTTTTGGTTATGCAGATTGAGATTGCTATTGGTGAATTTGTTGATAGGAGTGTTAGGGGTGCACTTGGATTGGAGTAGGGGTAAGGTTATAGGGAAGGGGAAGGCAAAGGGTGAGAGGAGGATGAGAGAAGGATGAGAAGTAAGATAAATGTTGTTTTTCATTTTTTCTTTTTCGAGTCTTTCTTGTGGCAACAGTAATGCATTATTTTCCTTTCCTTGGATATCTAGTCTTTTCCCTTTGCATCAAAATTTGACTCTGTCTTTCAATCTTTTTGTTTTCTTTGCTTCGGTCTGTTCGACTGCTGTCCGAGCTCCGCTGTTCCTCCCGAATCTGAATTTGCCTCCCGTTCGTTCGTCTTCTTTGCTTCTGTCTGTTTGAGTGGGGTGTGCTCGTTTTGGGACGCCAGAACCTGTAGAGTCTGCGATAGTGTCATCTACGAGTTGTTCATGGAACCCAGTACTGGCCCCAGACCATGCTGTGATGCCCGGTGGTTGTACAGGTCTTTCATCTCGTGCGGCACTTCCAACCTCTCAACACTTGTCTCCTTCGGTGTGAACATGATAGTAGCACTTGTCCCGAACCGGCAGCGTTCCCTTGTGCTGGGTAAATTCCTTGCGAGCAAAAGCCTTGGTCAAGTCGATGAGCGCCTGGCGACTCCACACTTCAGTCGTTTCCATGACAGAATCGATATCGCAGCGGTAGACGACGAGATCGAGGATGAAATTTCTCAATGGCGCGGATGGCATCGTGCGCTTCCAGATGGCTCTGACGTCGTAGCCCGGACAATCGTTGATATCCATCCACTCGACGAATGCATCCATGGCTGCGTTTTGGAGGCAAGGAATGAGGAATTTGTCGCCAAAGAGCCAGAGCTTGATGAGCTTGTGGCTGTCAAGGTCGTATTCGTCGAGAGCGCGGGTGTAGATGAACTGGTTGAAGATGTCAAAGACATCGACTTGCTCATCAGGCAGAGACAGTTTGCGTTCAGTAGCTTCCTTGAAGCGACCGTCGAAAGCGCCGCGGAAGTAGTCAGAGTAGAAAGTGAGAAGGTCCTTGTGCATCACGAAAGCCTTCTTCTCGGGTCCGACTTCGATGGTGACAACGCCATTGTAACAAGCACTTTGCTTTGTTGTTAGTGCTTGGAGACAGATGACTGACGCAGTGGAAGACTCACCCGGGAGGTTTCTTGCTCAGACTCGACACGGCCCTTGTGGTTGATCTTGGAGGAGGGTGAGCAGAGGTTGTCGACGACTCTGGTGCGCTTCCAGAGAAGTCGAAGGCAGATGGGTCGAACGCAAGGTCGTGAGCAGAATGCCACCCTAGATCCATTGTGATGTAATGACGGACGTCTGGGAGTGTTGGTTGTAGACGAACGCTGGAGGAAAGAGTGTGAAGATCGTGGAGCCGTGTGAGTGACGGTGCACTGGCCGAGTGTCGAAACAAACGTATCAAACGAAACAAACAACTCGGCGATGTTGATGACTCGTCGACGGGGCGATTGGAGAGACCCTTTACAGGACATGTAGCCAGCCCTGGGTCCTTGTTTGATCGTACCTCTGTTTCGTGCTCGTTGTGTGGTACAGGCTGCTGTGTTATAGCTATAGAAAGGCAGAGTACCTTGTAAAGTAAGGTGATGTCCAAGGAGAGATATGCTTTTGGGGCTCTCTCTATGGGCACGCAGCTGATCTCTGTAGCAGTCGTGCATTTCTATGGTATAACATAGCACTGCAGATTGGCGCGGAAGGCGGCTTGAGTATAGGCAGGTTGTAGTCAATCTTTGCTGTCAACATGATGAAGACATAATCGTAGAATTTCATATGCTCTCAAGTTTCACAGAAGGGCGATCGAGCGACTACGACTGTCTACTCAAGCTGAACGAGGTGGTACATGAGAAGAGCCACGAATTCACATCTCTTTACGCTACAGATCGTGATGTTGTAGCTATGAAAATGCAGAATACCTTCCAGGGAAGAGTAACGTCCAAAGAGAGGCATCGTCTTGGTTCTATCTCTGTGGACTCGCATTACATCTTGATAGCAGCTGTGCAATTTTATAGCATACTATAGCACTATAGTTTGGGATGGAGATTGAGCATACGCAGGGGATATGGTCAACCGTTGGTCACAACATGATAAAACGTAACCTTGTAAGCTTGATTTGACTACATATTCTATGGAAGATACCATTGTGACTATGTACGCGAGCCAGACGAGGTTGTGCATGACAAGAGCCACAATGTTGTATCCTTTCCTTTCTTGGTCTAAACTTGAACAATGTCTCTGTCTTCGAAACCACTGAAACACTATCCAATATGTCTCGCTTCCATCATAATCATCTTCGTGCCATGTTCTTTGTCTCTACGAGCCAACACACTCTCACTCTCTATCGTGTTGCTTGAAGAGACCGGATATATAACCATCTTCGAAACGCCCCTGTATCCCACTTTTGTGACAAACCTTCCCTAGCAACATCGACCAACTACACTCATAATGATCAACCTCATTTCCACATTCATCATGTTTAGCATCTTCGTCGATCTCATACTCTTGGTAATCAACAACTCTCCCGCCGCTCTCCTTATCGACATTATAGGCCCTGTCGAGTTTGGTTTCCTCGTCATCCAGATCATCTTTGAGCGTATTCTGGTTCCTACTCTTATGATTTGAATCTCCTTACACAAACAAAATCTTGCATTTTCCAAAGCTAGAGAATGGCTGAACCTCTACAACGACATATACCACTCCATTACAAACCAATCGGCAACAGAGACGACGACAACGGGGTCTACATCGCCAAGTCTTAATCTCCAACAAACGAATCCCAAACCGCACTATCATGATGTCTTCCAGCCTCTACAAACTAGTCGCACGCAATATAGAGATACCAACTCTTTGAAATCGACGATCGTAACCTCATTAGCGACTTGGGGGTCGGCGACATGTAGGCGTCAAGGCGGCAAGGCAAACACCGAAATCAGCAACACACAGACCAGATAATGTCCAGGTTGTTCTCGAGGCTCTTCTGAAAGAAGATGTTGAAGAGTATGGATAAGAAAGTGGTGTTCTAGGTGGAAGTGGGTTTATATACTCGTGTAAAGTAAGAGGTGCTCCTTACTTGATGGAAAATTCCTTGCTTTGGCGAGATACTGTGGATAATGAATACTCATCGCAACAAAAGATAGCAAGAAGATATATTCACCAAAGAATAAAATACTAGAATGGACACAGCAAAACAATTTTCGTAAAGATGAATCAACTTGGTTCAGGTATATATGTACAAGGTGATAGAACCAAATGATACGACTGCAGATATAGATATACAAGAGAAGGAAAAAGTTTCGGGTTCGTGCAGCGCTTATCCAAAGCAGCCGCTGATTGTATCGTTGAGAGAAGACTCGCAGCATACAGTACTGGAACAGCCCACCTCATGTCATGAAAAAAGGGTTCGTAGATCATCGTGGCGAAATACTTTAACCAGAGCTGTGGCTACAGAGAGGCTTGGTGGGTGCGGCAGTGAAGTACACCTTGTTGTAAACGTTGTTGCCAGCGTTCGAGGCCTGAGCAGAGGGAGAGTTGATGGGACCACCAGTCTGGCTGGCGCTGGGGAAGAGAAGGTCAGTCTCGTCCGGCGAGAGGGTGTCCAGGGGGCAGCCAAGGGCACCAACGCCTAGTACAGGAGAGAGCTTGCCGAGAGCCCAATCGGCAGCCTCACCGGCAGCCTTCTCATCTCCAGCGAAGAACAGAGGAGTGATAGAGCGGAGGCCCTGGAAGACGTCACAAAGGACGTTGGTGACGTTGAAGTTAGGTGTGAGGAGCTGAGAAGTAGCGGGGACAATGATGTTTGAGGGGTAGATCTGGAGGTAGGCATCGGAGAGGGCCTCGACAGCACCGTAAGGATAGCTACGGCGGTACCAGTTCTCGGGCCATCTCTCGGGAACATATTCGAACTCGCCAGTGTTCTCATTGAGCTGCCAACCAACGATGCTGGAGACGGATTCGTAGTTGGGAACACCTCCAGCACCGTAGGTACCGTTGCTGAAGAACTGAGGGTAGAAGGGGAAGGCACCAAGGGAGACGATCTGGGGGAAGGGGAAAGCGTAGAGGAAGGGGTTGTACTGCTTGCTGAAAGCGGCGTTCTTGGCGTACTGCTGAGCCATGACGGACATGTCGTATTGCTTGCTGCCCGAAGCTGCGACGAGAGCAACACTCTGCTTGACGAGGCGGGATGATACGTGGTGGTTGTCACCACAGCCAGTGTAGTAGTCCTCACGATGGGGAGAGACATCAGCCTCGACAGTTGAGTGACGGTTCAGGCCGCCAACATTGCCAGGGCCAGCACTGAGGTAGAACGACTCGGTAGCAATATCACCATCGGCGAGAATGGCGAAGACAGCCAAAACTGTGGCAAGGTCGGTGCCCATGTTGAAGCCGCGTGCGGTGGCCTCCAATACTTGGCCGTAGTTGACATAGCCGTTGCGAGGCAAATAACCGTAATTGGCAAGGAGGTTGAGACCAGGGCAAGGACCACGGCTGTCACCAGCACCAGGGGCCTGGAATGTGTATCCTTCTTCGGGGCGCTTGTCGTCAGGGTTCAGAACACCCTCAGCGACAGATCCTTCAAGGATGTCAGTACGGGTCATATCGAATAGAGTCGTCGAACGTACCAAGAAGGCCTCTAACATCGCTGACCAGAGCACCAACGACACCACCAAGAGTGTTGCTTTGAGGTTCTCTCTTGGCTAACTCCTCCTCGGCGGCTCTCTCCTGGAGCATCTTGATCATATCCTCCTTGGTACCGCCCATCATCTGGGGGAATCCCATGGCAAGGGAAGGGAGCACAGCTCCTGCAATGGCGAGATTGAACTTCATGATGAGGGACGTTCAATAAAAATGATTGATTGAATGTGTGAATGATCCACCTGGAGGATGGGAGAGGTCCAATATATACAGCTTTCCACGGGATTACTCTGGCATCAGGTAATGATGAACATTCTCCACGGCCCAGCAGCTGTCGAACTGTTTCTGGTCAGGTCAATGCTAGTGCGCCTATCATCAAGAGTACATTGAGCAGTTGCTGCACGTCGCGAGGATGCATTGACGGATGATCTTGCCTGATGCTCGAGAGCTGGAGTAACGATCAGCGGTGACATGGGTGGCAGTATGATGGGATCCGCACACCTACAACCCAACGAGCGGAATTCATAGTATCGGTCCCTGTGCGGCAAACCATTCTTGCGGACGGCCAATTGAAAGCCACAGGGAGCACATACAGTTTTTACGTGCGTCGGTAAAGTCGGGTTCCATTCACAAACTGTGCCGCCGTGCCATACCTGTGACGATGGGGTAATTGACGTCGGCACTGAGCCAATGGCTGGAGGTTGGCGTGGAGCGAACGTTGCATGGCAGCAGATCTGCAACGCTGCCTCGTTGGCGTACCGCTTCGTGCATCTGTTGGCCACGACCATCTTCCATCTATCAAGTTGCAAACGTGCTTCACGGGTTGTACCTTTCTGTACATTGCGTAGATAAGGTTCTGAAGATCCGCTGTGGCTTGCGGGATCGGCGTGCAACGGGAAAAGAGCCTCATCGCCGTGAAGTACAGTAACACCTCGTTATAGCAATGATCCGTACAACGATATCCTCGTTATAGCGATTTTTTTTCGCGCCTAATCAAATTCCTTATATAATTATCGTTATTCCTCGCCTTCTCGATATATCGCTACCCTTAGAGCCAATTATCGCTATATCGAGTTCGCTATAGCCCCTCCTACGCCTCGCCGGCGACGCGCGATTACCACCGAGTAGCGACTAGCTCTACGTAGCTACGCGTAGTAGCACCGCGCTCTTAACTAACTATAGCTAGCTAACTAGTTTAAGGAGCAATTTAACTATCGACCGTCGTAAGGCACAATCTCTAAGAGCCTCTTAGCGCGCTTTAGCGAGCTAGACTAGCGTAGCGACGGCCCCTCGAATAAGAGGCTTTATACATAGCACTAGCTAGAGCTCGAGGCATACCTCTACGAATGGTAGCTATAGATCGAGACTTAAGTACTAATATTAAACGACCTTATTAAGGCCGCGGCCCTTAGCTTCTAGCACCGTCTACCGATCTACTAAGGTATAGAGGTACCTTAGTTTAGCAATAGCTAGCTTAAGAAGTTTAAGAGGAGGTATAGCATTATAAAGAGAGTCCGACATAGCGAAGCTAGCTTAGTTAATAAGGCTATAGTTGCTAAGTAGCTAGTCGCTATATAGGTAATAGCCTCTTAGTTCTACCCCTTAAATATATATAACTACGATAAATCTAGCCTCTACTAGAAGATTACTCCTAATAGAGGCTAAGCTATATAAGCTATTACTAGTACAAAGCTTAAGAAGGCTCGTATTACTATGCACTTCTACTATAACGTAGATAGTAGCTATAAGCTACCTCTTTAGTTTATTAGTAAGCACCGGAAGCCTTAAGCCTTTAGTGCTACTAATATTAACATTAATTCGCTCGGCTACTTCTAGCGATAGAACGGTAACGTATAGATAAAGACTAATATTATAGTTAAGTAGCTCTACTAGTTTAATTAGTAAGTTAGTAGCCGTAAAGTCCTTCTATTAATAGATAACTTCTTAGCTTATATAGCTACTATTAAGGCCTTAAAGCTAATACCTCTATAAAACACTATTATCTACTAGCTTCTACTAAGTGCTACGTTAAAGTACTAACCGCTTAATTAAGGTATTATACGCGCGTAGAAGGCTCATTATCGTAAGCGCTAGCTACTATATATAGTTAATTAATTCGAGGCTAGT
>JALPCE010000212.1:0-41662 GCA_026538705.1 Aureobasidium sp. GC_Fusr_1
TTTTGCAGCAGAATCTCCTCCATGGCTCCTCCTTCTTCGTCGTCGGACATGGGCATGTCCTCGCCCTCGCCCTCGAATTCTTCCTCCATGTCCTCGGGGTTGAACATCTCGTCGTCGTCCTCGGGGACGTTGGCGTCCTCATCGTGCGGTTCGTGAGCAGACATGCTGTGTATGAGTTCGTGGTATTTCGTAAAGGTGTATAAGAGATTGAAAAGAACAATGCGTTCTTGGATGGAAATGTTTTTTTGGTGCTGATAAATCGAGCGCGGCTTTGCACTGTTTGCTTGGCGTGACGCAAAAGCTGAGCTTTGCCCATGCATGTGATTTTCCATCTGTCATGCCGCAACTGGAACTAGGTCTTCATACAGAATACAAGTGAGGGAGATACCAGACCACGTGTCCCACATCCCGATGACTGCATCTTGCTCCCGGGACCAGATGGACTATATCATGTCCATGAAACCCGCGCCGTCGCTGAAACACAGCATTTAGATTCGCTAACTCCGAGAAGCCATCAACCAACGCCAATGCAAAATGCTAGCTCGAGTTGCTCCAGAAACGCCTCTGGATATCTTGTTTTATGCTGCCTCATCATGTCGAGTTCTCAAATGTGCTCAGTCGTCATCCATATCGTCTTCATCAGAGTCGTCAAGAGCTTCCATGGCCTCCTTGATGTACTGCGACGCCTGTTTTTCGTTAGCAAGCGCATACGCCATCATCCCCCTCGAGTCTTACCTTCGCATCAAGGTTCAGCGCAGTAGTAAAGGTGCGCACGCTGTCCGCCCGTCTTCCAAGTCCCTTGAAGCACTTTCCGAGCAAGAAGAAAACGTTGGCCTCCTCTGGTGCTAAATTCTTGAGCACTTCGAGCTCCACAAGAGCATCCGGATAGAGCTTCAGACTCATCAAAACCCGAGCCTTTTTGAATCGTGCGAGTGCCGAGTTCGGCGCTAGATTCAGCGCGTGCGAGTATTGTGTCAAAGCGGCTTTGGGATGGTGAAGCTTCTCCATGATCTGTCATCTTCAGTCAGCTGTTATACTTTGTATCGGATTATCATCAAACTCACTACTCCTATGCAGACCGCGAGGACAGGGTTGCTGGGATTGATACTGAATGCAATGCGGTAGTGCCGCTGTGCCTCCTCCCACTTGCCCATTCTCTCATAACACTTACCCAAACCATACCACGCTCCAAACCCGCGTCTCTCACTTCCGACACCCTTGCGGAAGGATGCCAGCGCCGCGTCAAACTCCTCGTTGGTCAGAAGCTCGTGACCCATAAGTGTCCAGGCATAGCTGAACTCCGGATCCACTTGTGTCGCACGCTTGAAGCATGCAATGGCTTGCTCATGTTCTCTGCTCAGAGAGAAGGCATTGCCAACCGCGCACCAAGTTTGTGGGGAGTTGAATGCGAGATCTCTCAGGTTATGCGCCAGGAATGCCAATTGCACTGACTTTTTCAGTTGCCACAAGACCGTCGAATACACTTCCATGTCTTCGATCCGGGTTGGCTGTAGTTTCAACAACTTGGCAAAGCATGTTTCTGCCGACGAGTATTCTGACGCTTCGTAGTACGCTTTGCCGAGCTGAGCCAGGACCCATGGTGATTCTCGATGCGCTGAAGGGAGAGCTTTGAAAGCGTCAACCGCAGATGATACTTGGTAGCGACTGAGAAGATAGTAAGCCGCTCCTAACGACCTGAAGGTAGCCAACAATGATTCCGTCGATGCCATCTCGACAGCCACAGTTGACTCGAGAGCCTGCTTTTGTAATGGCACAGGCGGAGCTGCGCTGTTGCGACTAGGTGCACGAGTGTCCTTTGTTTCCGCTGGGTTCGGTGGCATGACTTTCCGATTGCCACTCACAACACGACCCACTTGAGCAGGTCCTCTGCCCTTCGTTCCTGTAGCCTTGACCTTCTTCATTTCGTCGCGCTTAGCTGCTGTCAAGGAATTGCTATCGGCAGGCACCCGACTTGTTGTTTTTGATCCTGTGATCTGACTGAATAAACGATTGCTCCTCCTTGGAGCAGATGTCATCGTTTCGGCATCCGGAATTTGTGCGCTGTGTCCAGATATCGTTCGTTTGTGTTGCGAACGCCTGCTCTGCGCGGCATTTGTCGCATCGTCGGTATCCACTGATTCAGAGCTAGGCTTCGTCTGACCTCTGACTGTTGCAGCGCGAGCCTTTTGACTGTCTTTTCCAGCATCCAGTCCAAGTCTTTGAAGTGCAGTCCTTGATCTCCGTGTCGGGGCAGCTGGTGGTTCTTCTGCGCTGACCGCTTCCTGTGGCAGGCCTCCCATCTCAACATCCTCATCTCCAGACATGGCATTGGCCGTTGGAGTGCCCCACGACGGCTGACTGGTAGGCTTGGATCCATTGTTGCCAAATATGCCTTTTGACTTGATCCTCGGTAGCAGAAAATTACTCTGGGCTTGTGCGACGATATCTCCGTCATTCTTCACCGGATTGAAGGGATCGTTGGTCGGGGTAAAGGTATGGATGTTGTTAACGTTGTTCGAATTTGGGGCGGGTGCGATGGGCGGTGGTTGATCTTTGACAATCTCTTGATTCAATATTGTTGCAGAAGCACTGGAAATGGAAGAGGCAAGTTCGGCGGTCATCCTGAAGGAACTTGCGATATCAATCTCGGCACCTTGAAAAGTCAGCATTTCCACACGCAGTTTGCGAATGCTGGGTTCTTACCCATATCACAAAGACCCTGGAACACTTCCCACGTGAACGGATTGCTCTTGTGCGCCTCGATGTAGCAGTCACCGGCTCTTCTGGAATCGCCATGGCCGCGCCACAACTTCCCAAGCAGAGTGTTGACAGCTGCAGCATCTGGAGTATGCCTGGTTGAAGACTCTGTGTGTTTCCCTGTGTTGTCCGAGTTAGCATGGCTGTTGGGCCTTGGAGAAGATACCGAGCGGACACACCCCAATGGCTACGGCCTTGCCAAAGGCTCCTAGCCTTCTCCAAAGCTGCAATTCCTTCATTGTATTTCCCAAGCTCTTGACAGGCCAAGGCCAAAACATAAGCGCAGCCTAGATGTCTGCCATTTGCGCCGCTCTTCTGACTGCAATCATAGGCTGTTTTGAAATGTCGCAAACGATAGTTTGTGAGGGCCAAGAGATGCGAAGAATCCGGGTTTCGAGGGTCGATGGCGTTCAATCGTTCGGCAAGAAAGTTTGCGTTCTCGGGCGACTCATTGTCCAAATGGTAGTAAATGAGGTGTTTTAGGTGTGTCGCAGCTAGAGTCGAGGTGTGCGACATGGTTATAGGGAGGTCGTATGGGTGGGACCAAGAAGAACGAGCGATCAGGTCGAGAGGTCGAGGACACAGGTGATGGGTCGAGTCGGGCAGAGGAATGTCTGGAGGAGATACATGGACGATGTCGCGATAAAAGCGAGGGGATAGAGGCGAAAAAATTGAAAGGTCGAATCGAGGATGATATTCAGTCCACAGCGTGGCTTGCTCAAAGCAGCTTGTCCATGCGGGATGCAAAGGTAGGAAGGCGGGACCAAGTCGCGTCGAGGTGATGAGGTGGTAGAGAATGTGACTGCGATGATAGATGCTGCAGCTGGGTTCAGAGAGAAGATGCTCACGAGCCGAGGAAAGTGCAGGCAAAGATGTGGATGTAGGATGGATGTTATGCGCGTTGACAAGGCTGTGTTTATTGTTTAGAGCAACCTGCACCTGCCTGAGAAACTGCGCGTCACCAGCCGGGAGCCACCGATCGCTCCTTCCCCACCAAAGCATCCAGCCAGCTCGCCTGTGTCTCTCTGTTCTTGCCATCTTTCTTTTGCAGCAACCACACCGGTCACTTTCAATCGCGAAATACCATCTCAATGGCCAGGGTCAGCATCCAGATACCACTTTGCTCGTCTTCAGTCCTCTAAACAACCCCAACAGCAAGCTCTCAAGACCCAGGCAGCCCGCAATGCCGCCATTCTCCAGCGTACTCATCTGATCGCACTGGGCGTCCACGCCTTCCATCTTCTACTGCGCTTCACCTTTGTGCGCCGTTCCTTCTGGCCATACCTCCTCCTTTCTTTCCCGTCCCTGCTCATCCAATTCTGGTTTGAGCGCGTCGGTCGTCCTACCTACAACGACGGCCCCAATGGCAAGGAATTGAAGCGAGCTGGAGAGGACCTCGAGGCCAAGGGCTTGACAGAATGGATGTGGGATGTTGTCTACTGGTCGTGGGGCTGCATTGTCTTGACCACTTTGCTGGGCGACTGGGCCTGGTGGTTCTTCGTAAGTCACCTCCAAACTCTCTACAAGCCCTCTACTGTACTGATTCGTGTCGAAGACCGTCATCCCCCTCTACTCGGCCTGGTTGGCATACACAACCTTCACCGGTGCTCGCCAGGGCCTCATGGGAGGTGGTGCCATGCCCGCTGAGGGTGCCTCGAGCGGCGCGCAAAGCAAGCGTCAACAAAAGATGGAAAAGAGAGGCGGCCAGAAGATGCAATACAGATAATGTGCATACAATCTACACATTTACAGACATGAGATCGGCTCCGCAAAAGCTCCTTGGATGCACCTCGTTCAGATCGTGACAGGTATACACACTTTTTACCATCTTTCAATACAAACAAGGCCGAATAAACGCAGCTCGGACTAAGATCGATTGCATGTTTAGAAGCAGAAGACCTGGTCCTCAAGCTTGCTGACGGGTCTAGCCTTCTGGTAGCCAAGGCTCTCGGCAGCCTTCTTCATGGCAGCAACCATAGGAGGAGGTCCACAGATAAGCATCTTCATGTCGGGCGAGGGAGCAGGGCAGTGTTGCTGTGGAATAGTCAGTCAATGGGTTTCGCAAAGAGGGTAGTGTGTATGTCATATATTCCGTACCTTGATCATGTCGGGAGTCACAAAGCCAACACCACCGGTCCAGCCCTCAGGAGGGTTGTTGAGAACGTAGTGAACTCTGAAGCCACTGTCCTCACGAGCCATGCGGTCGAGCTCGTCCTTCATAAGAATGTCCTCGGGGTTGACGTTGGCGAAGATCAGATCGACCTGAGTCCTGTCGCCCGAAGCACGGCCACGTTGGATAGCCTTTGAGATCTGGTACATGGGGGTGATACCTGTACCCCCGGCGATCATGGCGAAGCGGCTGACCATGTTGGGCTGGTAGGCCATGGCGCCCTTGGGTCCCTTGACCTTGATGGTGTCGCCAATCTTCATCTCAGCGACATGTCTACTGATGTTGCCGGTGGGGTAGCTCTTGATGAGGACATCGAAGTGGCCAGAAGTAGTATCATCGGTGATGGGAGTGTAGGAACGCAGAATCTCCTTGTTGGAGGTGACCTCGGTTTTGGGGTCCTTGACGGGCAAGGTGGCAGCCAGAGAGATGTGCTGGCCAATGGGCAGGCCGAGGATGGAGTTGGGGCTGGGAAGGCCAAAGCGGTAGATGGCCGTGTTGTGCGAGAGGACAATCTTTTCGGTCAAGGGGAACTGCTGGAAAGTGGTGGGATCAAGGACTTTCTTGACCTCTATGCGAACATGTCAGTGCTACCCACGGTCATTGAAAGGTACGGAAAAGCACTCACGGTTGTTGAAGAACTGGTAGCCAGCGAGAGCAGCAGCAATGGCGATGGCAACAGGCACCAAGGTCTTGTTGACCAGGACGGCTCCGACGATCAGAATTGCCGAGGGAGCATAGACGCCCTGGATGTACTGAGGAGCGAAGGGCCCTGTGGGCTTGTAAGTGTGCTTCGTCGACATGGCGAGTGATGGATGAGTGAGTCGAGAAGAAGAAGAAGAAGAAGAGAGACAAGACCGAGATGGACTCAAGAACACGCGGCTTTCGAAGCTTTCGAAGCTTTTCGAGTGCTCTGGGGCTGGGCAGATCAGGGCCGTGGCCGATGGTGGGGTTGGGCCATCACGCTGCCTCATCGGGATAGCGAACCCGGCATCTGCTGTGTTACTTCCTCTCTCTTGCACAGGACGGCCATATTCCGCCACGACAAGTCTACATCATGGCCGCAAACAACCATACTTTTCCGCTGACGGCAATTGACCGCGAGATACTTGCTATGAAGGATGAAGACTTTTCTTTGGTGACATGGGAGGAACTCAAAGAAATCATCGGTATATCATTTTGTTGAACCACCTCGTGCTTTAGTCCCTGACCGATATCAGCTACCAATCGACTGGAGAAGTTAAAGCGTCGTCCTTCCGACCTTCGTCGCTACATTGCATGGTCTTCCGAGACAAAGGCAGAGTATGGCACCATCACAAACTTCGTTGTTGAAGAGCGCCTGCACTGGACTCCATTGCCCTCTTCGACTCCCGGTGACCCTCCGACATTTGAATTCCATGACCCTGTGCCATTCAAGGTCCAAGATGATTTTAGGATTCTCAAGAACGACTGGCCGTATGGACTGGACAAAGGCATCGTTCACATCTGCGTCTGGGTCAAAACACCCATCGAAACTGACCCCAAAACTGGTGATGTCACCGACTACTCTAGGTCACTGATTGAGGACTTTGTCAACAACACTTTCGCAGTCAAATTGGACTCTATCTTTGGCACAGGTAAAGGCAGGGATCATGTTCTCTGGTTCAAGAATTGGGTTGCGCTGCAGAGCGTCCGTGGCGTTGACCACATTCACGTTTTAGTTTGTGACACCCCAGAAGACATGCTGGATTCTTGGATAAAGGAGCCTTGAAAAAACATCGAAAATCAGGGCTTCGCGCATGAAGCAACGACATCACATATAGATATGATAGAGAACAGCATATTATATCGGCAAAAGAGCAGATGAAATACTGGTTCATCTTATCTGGGTACCCTCGCTCGGTCATCCCTCGACAACTCATGGCTTGCTCAAAATCTAACGCGTGACCCACGATTCCCACGTGTGCACATATCTTCGAGTGTGTTCGATAACACTGCTCCCAGTCTCGGAATTTGCCAGCCTCAACACCACATCTCCTGATCCTCCCCCAGGCATACCAACTTCATCAATACGAACGTCCGGCTCCAAATTACCTCCAGCATGGAAAGTCTTCGTCGGCTCTACATCAACGTCATGTTCCTCCACCCTGACTATATGGAACACACTGTGGAAGAAGTCGATTACCTGGGATTAGATGCTCTTTCTACACAGGTATACAGACAGGTCTCAATGCGATATCAAAGTGGACTGGAGAGTCCAAGAGGGTTATCCACAAGGAGTAGACGGAGGGATTGAGAGCGTTGGCGAAGCGATATCAGGACCAGCATGGCTTAGGTGAGAACTCGAGATTGGAGGCAACAAGCGGAAAAAGTGATGTTCGCTATCAAATAAGAACTAACTGCTCGGTGCCAAAAACAGGCATGTGTTCAAGTGACGTCTACTCTGCGAATATGTGAGTGGCTACGGGGAAAGGCGACATGTGATTTGAGCTTTCCAAAGCACGAGAGAGATCGACCTAATTTGATACAAGCAGAAGAAATAAGATTATGACCGGAAAGACAGTTGTATCGCAAAGTGCTGACAAGTTGGGAGATAAAAGTATGATGGTAATGACGAAGACGAGAGGTCGACTGATGTCGACGAGAAGCTGTAGGTAGCGACACACCAATCGCACCTTCCAGCGCATTGTCCGTTTCCTATCTGTATTTAGGAGAGAAGGAGGGGGCCATCGGGAATTCACACCATATTAGATTCGAACAACTGATATCCCAGCCAAAGCTCATGTCTACACTATTCAACCCTCGACTTTGCGGCATCCGCCTGCAAGATCTCGGTCAATCTGTCTCTGGTAACACAATTCTCAAACTTGAAGCTCGCCGCCAGTTTATCGAGCTCTTGTTCGCTCTTGCCCTTGAACAGCTCCGCAAATTCCATACTCAGGTAATCGGACAACAAGCATTCCTTTATAATTCTCTTGAACTGTTTCTCAATGGCCCAGTGGTGTGGATACTTGGTGTTGTGCAAGTGCTCAGGCACCATTTTCTTGATGTCGGAAAGAAAAGGGTCGTAAGTGGAGGACACGCCGGTCTCGTCTACTACGCCCCATTTGTCGAGTGCTAGATGTTGTTTCTTGGCGATCCAATCGGCAATGAGCAGATAATAGGGTGATGAGCGAGATAAATGCACCATGCCTTGATATCCGATATCCTTGTACAGCCAAATGGTCCAATGGATTTGCGACTCGGCATAAATGCTCAATTGCTCCTTCAGCACGCCAAACCTGCCGATATTTGTCTTTTCGGCATCGGGATCTGCACTGGGATCCGCATACACGGGTCCGAACTCGCCATTCCATAACGGTACTTTGTGCTGGCGCGAAAACCCTGCTTTGCGATTGAATTGGCGACGCAGTTTGGCATTCTGCTCCTCGGTGCCGGTGTATGGGGCTTGGCCTTCGATGGGGAAGCCGAGATTGGCGTAGTCGTGGCAGGCGTAGACTGTATTCGGCATGATCCTTGTAAAGTGGCTAAAGTCCATGGCATACGTGTTGCCATCCACCCAGAGAATGTGATCGAGGTCGACTTCTCGGATGGCCTTTTCCATCCTGTCGTACCAAGCAACCAGGCGTGTATGCTTGGGGTCTGCGGGCTCGTTAAGGGGGTTGTAGCCTGCGATGACTGGGTTGCCGACGTAGTGCTTGGCAATGTGCACCCATAGATCGATCATCTGGTCTTGGAAGAGTCTGAAGTCCCAGAACAGAGCTTTACCGATTCCGGAGTCGCAGTGCCAATCTTGATTCTGTCCACCCGGCACAGCGTGAAGATCGAGGATAACATAAAGGTTGTGGCGACCACAAATGTCGACGATGTTGTCCAACAACTTGAATCCGGTGTCTTTGATCACAGATGGGTTGTCGTCGTCGATGAAATGGCGGTAATTGAAGGGTATACGAATGCAATTGAGACCCTACGAGGGCTAAGTTAGCTCTATTAATGACATCGAGGTATAGCAAGACTATACTTACCAGACTTTGGAAGTATGCAGCATCTGCATCAGTAAAGAAGTAATGGATCAAACGGTCGAAAAAGAACTGAGCCTTCTCCTTGCCCAGGACTTCAGCCATTGCGGCTCTGTGCTCGTGTTCATGTCCAGGATAACCAGTAATGAAGTTTTCAAAGTTCAAGTGGCCACCGAGACCTGCGCCTTTGAGGATGACCTTCGAGCCCGAGGCATCGACAATGTCTGCACCCTCAACATGCAGCATAGAGCATGGTGGGTTGGAGAACTGATTCGTGTTTGATTGAGGGATCGAACTGGTTTCGGTGTCTGCGTGAGGAGCCATCTTTGAACGAACTTTTAGAAGCTGCAGAGAATGTGGAAAGATCACTAGGGCGCTGGCCAGTGATATATGCTACACGACAGCAGCATATTGCCTATATCTGGACAACATCTCTTCCAACCATACCCCAAGACGCTTTTAGCCGCCAGGTGATTATCCAGCATGTGATGGTGGGGTAGATATCCTGCCCCACATTCTGGCGGAGTGTCGGTCCGGGAAGCATTCAGTATTTCAGACGCTATTCCGATTGTTTGTTGGAGCAGATTCCGAATCCGACGAGCTTAGGTCCTGAATGGACGCAATCCCAATTACATCACCTCTTGGGGAATGGATTGTCTTGAGATCGGTAGTGTTGTAGGAGAAACACGTTAGTCCTTCATGACTGCGTACTCTGCCTGAACTTGATGTCGGCAACGATACGTCTTGCCCTGATAAGAAGCGTGACCTGAGCTTGGTTACTATACCGACGACGAAGGGCTTGAGAGCAGAAGTAGATCCAGCAAGAATTCCCAAGAAGATCTCGACACAACAACAAAGCGTGGCCATACCGAGACCCCAAACACGATCTTTTTTGGCGACCCAATATGGCGTGAAAGGCAGTCGGACCAACGTAGCTATTGAAGCTAGCAGGCCTAAGCTAAGTAGCATCCATGCCATAATCTTTTTCTGACGATTTATCCGTGAATTCCAGAAGAGAACGCCAGGAATGATGACACATATCAAGTCAGATATGGAGGTGATTCCCGTTAACATGTATACCAGAATCTCGATAACGACACCGCTGAAGCAGGATCCCTCTCTCGGGTAGTCCGGAAAGTCGTAAAAGTGTCGCCAGTTGGTACGATATGGCCGACACAATGCCATCAAGCCTACAAAGCATGCTATGGTTGTAGTGATATGAACCATGACCATGATGTAGATGGCTTGCCGCATGCGTTTTCCTGTAGCGAACCTAAGCAGGGTTAGACAGAGACTGCATCTTAATGGACCAAGAGTAATGCAGTAGAGGAGGTCGAATATAGTAAAGTACTGTTCATATCATGTGAGATGGTGCTCGTCGTCTTTCCTACATATGCCGAGAACTTACCATTGACGCTTCTATTATTTGAGTCGGATTCAGTCGGTTATCTCTGACGCCCAAGCCTCTCGAGGTGGATATTAAAGCGCACACAGCGCATGGAATGAAGAGAACCTAAATCATCGTCAATGACAAGAGCATCGGGTACAGTCAGTCCATTATAGGCTCACCTCGGTCAAAACCATGGTCCAGTCATCCAATTGCAGAGAGTTTCTTTTTCGTCGTCCGATTGTCCTCAAGACAACTGCAAGCAGTGATAGGATCAAGCATGTCAAGATTACGCCAAACAGCCATAAGTTAACTGCTTGACGCATCGTTGAGTATGGTCACAGAGTTGGAAGAAAGATCGAAATCGCCCATGGCGTCGAGGGCGAAGACGATTAGTTGCACAAAAAAGCTATCGGGCAGCGCTCCGGAGCGTTGCAGGCCCATCTCATTTGAGTTGGAATTCAGTGTTACCGTTGGCAGGGACATTGGACGCCAATCTGAGCCAATGTCTCACCTTTCCTGATGAGGCTCTCGCGAAAGTGAGCAGGCGCTGACACAACGAGCCTCACATCATATCCAGTAGGGCGCTTCCCTCGATGATGTGTCAAGAAATGGTATGAACATCTGTGTAGTAAAGATTGTGGTATTGCATACGGCAATCTTCAGCTTACTATGCATGCCAAGCCTCCCAGAAATTGGTGTTAGGACTTGGGGTGGACGATCATTCTGGACATCCAGCACATCGCCTTTAGTCATTGGCAGATACCAAGATCTTTCTGATACCGGGCCATTCGGCTACTGGGGATATCTAAAGACCACGGGAGCGGCAAGCGGTTTCGAGAGCTAGTCTTCGTCGCTGTGAACATCGATGATGGCCAGCTGCGGCCAGCGGCGACCTCCTGTCTTGGGCAAGCCTCTGCAGCGAGACGACATGGATGTGTCCATGTCGATCAAGTTTGAACGATGCAAGTCCGATGCATGGCTCTTGGTTGTGGGAGTAGCTCAATCAGAGCATCGGAGCATCGTTCTCCGAAATATTCTCGCACCAGATGAGCTCTCCCCACAATTCTTCCACCCATCTGTCATTTATCCGCCGATGACCACAGCGGGGTTCGGCAGACATCACATCTAAACCACTGCGATCTTCACAGCAAGGTGCAGTGAGGGGCTCGAAGGCTTCTGTACAACCCTCTGACCATGCTTGCTGCAAGAAGCATGCTTTCGTGGAGAATGCAACCTCATGCCATCATGGGGATCGACCGCCGAGCACAATTGCTGCAGGAAAGCGCTAAGGTGATGAAGTATAAAGAAGGTGTTTCTGTCATGACTTCAAGTCATCTCCTGCTTCTTCAAACAAGGAAAACATCAGACTAGCAGGCATGATTGTCCCAACCTGGACTTCTGTCTTGACAGCAGCCGCGATTACTCCCACACTCATCTCTGCCATACCTCATGGATCGCATCCTCCCAAAACAAACCATGGCATTGCTGCTGACGACTTCGTCTCGGTTGATGGTTTGAAGCTCAAAGATCGCCAGGGTGCCATCTACCTCACCGGACTCAATTACTGGTCTTGCATGAATTTGGCTGCCGACGACCATGTGGGAGGCAATCACTCTCGCTTCATCACCGAGCTGGATCAAATGAAAGCTCATGGCGTTAACCATCTTCGCATCATGGCATCCTCGGAGGGCGCCCCCACATACCAGCCCTTCAGGATGTATCCTGCTTTGATGGAAGCGCCTGGGGCTTATAACGAAGCCATCTTTGTAGGCTTGGACCGCTGCTTGAGCGAGATGAGCAAGCGAGGCATGAGAGCAACCATGACCCTTGCGAACACATGGCAATGGAGTGGAGGCTACGGCCAATACGTTTCGTGGGCGACAAATAACAGCCAAATCCCCTATCCTTCGTCGTGGAACCTGACGGCCCCCCCTCAGCGCTCAGAACCTGGTACCGGCTGGGGCAACTACACGGTCGAGGGTGTGGACGCAGCACCATACAGTAACTTCACCGCCTACGCAAATCAGTTCTACACCAACCCACAGTGTCAGGAGTGGTATCACGCGCACATCTCCAAAGTGCTGAACCGTAAGAACTCAATTAACGGCCGCGTATACAAAGATGACGCTACTGTCATGACATGGCAATTGGCAAATGAACCCCAACCCGCCGTCGTCCCGACCGAATACCTTGGCCCTTACTCTCTCGAGCTGCCTGCCGCGCCAGAAGACCCCATCATACCATGGGTACAGCAGAGCAGCGCCTACATCAAGTCTCTCGCCCCCAACCAACTCGTCAACGTCGGCTTCGAAGGCAAGCAAGGAAAATGGTACTACCAAGCCGTCCACAACTTTTCCACCGTCGATTATGGCACCACTCATTGCTGGGTGCAGAACTGGGGTGTGTATGACATGCTAAACTCATCCTCTGTAAACCTCGAAGCCGCAAAGCATTTTGCCACCGCATTCGTGGCTAACTCTAGTGAATGGAGTAAGAGGATCAACAAACCAGTTTTCTTGGAGGAGTTTGGGATGGCTAGAAATAACTGGGAGAATGTGGGCAAAGAGTATCTGTATCTGAGCTCTGCAGGAACCAGCAACAAGGACGAATACTTCAATGTAAGTCCCTCGTACATCAGTCTATTACCAGTCACTAATTTTATCACAGACAATCATCGGCGCCGCTATGGATGACTTCAAATCTGAGAATGGCTCGTACGTCGGTACTTGTCCTTGGGCTTATGGCGGACTCTATCGTCCAGAAACACAGCATGCGAACGCATTCGGCGAAGTCTGGGCTGGCGATCCTCCCCACGAGGCACCTGGTTGGTACGATTTGTATGACACCGATGAAGCTATGAACATCGTACATCGCCAACAGCAGGAAATTGCCAAGTATCTGGGCAAGGGGCAATAAATCGATGAGCCACAAGCATGCTCTCTGTGTGCTCAAGTATGTAGCAAGTGGGTTCATAGACGTTTTACGAATAAGCAAGAATCGAGACGTTTGTTGCCTGTCAATCTCGTAACGATGGTAGCAACTTGCCAAGAGAGCGATGAAAGCCTTCATCCGTGTGTTTAACACGTTCATAACGCCAGAGAGAATACTCTTTCTAGTAACGTGGCATTCCCCACCAAGAGTCGACATCTCATGAACTCTAATCAACTACAGCTCCGACTTCAAGAGCAATCGTGCCCTTCGATAGTATGCTTCCCACTCTGTGTCCGGATCGGAGAGGCAGAATGCACATCATGTAGCCGAAGCCCAGGCGCAGATAAGCATGGGATTCACAAAAGTGCTTGCAAAGTCATGCTACAAGTGACATTGAGGAGATCTGGAACGGGTGACCAAAGAGATTGAGTTCAATTTTGATTTGCGAAATTGCTAGCACCAACTGGCAACAAATACTTGGAGACGTCGAAAGACAGAGAAGACGCAAATTCATAAAAGGATGCGGGAAAAAAGATTGGCAGGAGCAAACACATGTCAACCATAGATAATGCGAGACCTTCGAGTCGATCCTATGGAAATCAGGACCGAGATCAACGACGGAAGTAATTGGGAGCGCTGATGGGACAAATGTCTGCACCATTGTTGCCGTCCTTGGTGAAAGATGAAGCCCATTTGTTGGTAATCTTCTTGACCGGATCGCCCTTGTTGGTGCAGTAGCTCGAGTCAAAGGCACGCTTGTAGAAAGCGCACACCTGGATACCGCACTTGCCCTCCGTGACTGACATGTAAGAAGTGAAGAAGTTGCAGGGCGTGTCCGGGCTCTGGCCGGTAATGATATCACATTGAGCCTTGCAGCGGTTGTTGTCGAAATTGCCGTCGTTGAAAGTCTGCATGGTGAGGTAGGGGTATTTGCCGTCAGGCGAGCAGGGAATCTTGGGAGAGTTAATGGAGCAGTCGCCAAGCTGAGTCTGAGTCCAACTCTAGACATCGGTTCTGTATTGCTTGACATTCTAGACGTTAGATCCAGCAATGACGACTTGGAAGCTTGATCGGTATTGTCCCTTGTTGGTCGCAGAGGCAGAAGTAATCACATTGCCCCAGAAAGAAGCCTAGTCTGTCAGTACCATCCCAACAAGAAGTTTGACAATGATGCTCACCTTGATCACAGTGGTACTAGCAGGGTCTTCACAGCCGTAGCCAGAGTCCTGAAATATTACGGTCAGTATTTTGTTGCATGTCTGAGGGATCACGACACTTACCAGAGTAGGATCGCGCTCGAAGAAGATGTTGAATCCTTTGCAACCTTTAATGTTGTTGCAATCGGTAGCTGCCTGGTTGACATCGTAGGTCTTGTAGATTTTGTAGCCCTGGTAGCTGCAAGCGCTGACCGAAGCCCCTTGGTTGGTGAATTGAACATCATATCCATATGGGACCGGGGCATGAGTGGCCGCGTAGGCAAAATCGGTGTCCGTCTGGAACGCAGCCGCGGTATCTGGGCTTGGCACCGGACCGTAACCGACAGGCTGAGGTGCACAGGTGCCAGTAGTACGTCTTGCCTTTCCTCTGGGAGACCTCTTGGTAATGGCAGCCGGAATGCTGGCATAGATATCAGGAAACGGGTCGGCAATGATAGCAGCGACAGCGCTAGCTACAGCAGCGTTTACATCCAAAGGGATGATTTCGGTCCCGGCTCCGATAGGAACATTAGAGACTGGAGGAGCGAGAAGATCGGCGAGCTGTTCAGGATCAAAGACTTGGGGTGCAGCAGACGCTACAGCAAGTGCTGCAAGGCCGGTAATGAGAGTGATGGAACGCATATTGATCAGAGAGAAGATGAAGTGTAGAAGGGGTCTTGTTGGTAGCTTGTTGGAACTGAGATGTTGTTGCTGGATGGTTGCCTGTCGACGGAGAAGAGACCATGCTTTATACCTCTTACTCACCAGTCCAGACTTGTCTACAGCAGGGACCATATACTGTGAGCGGCCGTCGACAAAGCATCGTCAGTGGAGATCGATAGCTCCCTTTGCTGTGTTTAGGTTCGAGAAGTCCATATCCAGCAGGCTCATGTTGGTAGGCACGGTATGACCGAGCTGGAATCTTCTCAAGACGCCAAGTATAGCGCTGAACCATAGACGGTCGGCAGTAGGTTCCTGCCTTTGATGCTCGAACATGATGGTATGATTGGTCAAGTCAGTCTCAATGCGATGTCCAGCCACTTTTCGACTCCTCCGAAGTTCAGATGCATGCTGTTGTTGGTTCTGTCCACTTGCGATGGCCGGACCTCGATACGTTGCTTGAAGATGACTCGGTCGATCCACTAGACGAGCTCATGGAACTAGATCCCCGAGTGCTGGTCACCGACGCCGAGGCAGCAGCAGCACTTGCTCTTGATACAGACGCTGAGCTATACAATGACTCCCTGCTAGCACTTCTCGACGCGCTGATACTCTTGATGACGTCTGCAACAGTGCTTGCCGCGGTTCCTTTCGCGGTCAGAGGTGTGGCAGAGCCGGCTCGACAGGTCGTGATATCGAAGCCGATACTTATTCCCGTGCGTCCGTCATCTCGACAGCAAGTAAGCTCGTTGAGAGCCGATGCGCCGGAGCTGCCTGGGTTGCCCACGATGGAGCCGTTGCAGCAATAGGAGGTGTCGCTACCGCCATCAGCTTCGACGTAACAGCATGCTTGCTGGTCGACGAGGTCACAGTCTTGGGACTGGACCACGTGTGACATTGCCATAAGGAGCGTGGAGAGGATGGCAATATGGAAGGCGCGCATGGTGAGATGACGATAGTTGAGGCTTAATGAATCCGTAACTGTTTGCTCGCCGTATGGTTGATACAAAATGCCACGACATAGCGAGAGCCACTTATGCCAGCTTTATAGCTTTGATTTTTCTCCTAAGTGTGTTCGTTCTCGGCTGCCTTGCAGAGAAACGGCTATGCTGTGTCCACCGTTCAGCTGAACTTGTGTAGATCACAATACCAAGCCATCCTCCAGGATATCGGCCTTTCACACTATACCTTATGTTATACCTTGCCGTGTGCCTCGAGAACGACAACAATTGGTCCTCTCGAGAGACTCTGTATGACTACCGAATGGCTATGCCACTATTCACCTCGTGGTTGCTGCGCCTTGTAGCATCGGTCAAGGCACATCAAACCCTCTTACGCCCTTCTGCCTGATTTGAAGCATCCAGAAGCGATGGAATCTCAATGACAACGACAACCACTTCGAAAAATGTCTTGTTACTGATGTCGATCATGCCTAAGCGATGGCTGAGGAAAGGAACGGCTGTGCTTCGTATGGCTTGTGGTATACCAAGAACTTGGCAAGAGTCCTACGACACAACATCACCAGACCCCGATCTGCAACGCCATCAATACAAGGAGGCCAAAACAAGCGACAAGAAGGCATTCTTTCATTAGGCGAATATATCCTTGTGTCTAGTCCTTGCTCTTCTTGACCAGAGCGGCAGTCAGCTCATTCTCAATCTTGGTCTCCTCGGTTGTCTTGTCAAAGATAGCATTCATGATAGCGACAAACGAAACCAGGCCCGATAGACCACTGCCAATGATGGCCATGCCCTTGACAAAGGGCCAGGTATCAAAACTCGTCAACAAGGCCGTTGTCAGCGAACCTCCAAATATCATGGAGAGGATTCCGATGGCAATCCCTACCATTTTTTCAGAAAGCATTAGTATATATAATTCTCGCAGACCGATACGAAACACGACTTACACGATCCATCAGGCTTGCCCTTTTTCTTCTCCATACGAATAAAGAGTTTTGCTTCTTTGTACACCATCCATGCATCTTCCAAGCCAAAGATTTCTGCGTACAGTAGAGGCGGATATGAGGATAACTCGCGACCGGTGCCCAGTGTCCATTTTGAAGCTACTCTTCTTGCGTGGTCTGGGTGCAATCCTCTGTTTCTGATGAGCAACTGTACAAGGAACTCGCGCACTTCGTCCGGTGTTGCTTTTTCTCCCGGAGCAGTGAGGTCGGAAGGTGAAGCGACGGAGATGTCAGAGTAGAGTGGCAGGCCTTCGCCGTTTGAGGTGGTGTCGAGGGAGGAGCGCGAGCTAGAGGATTCATGAGAGAGTCTGCCCATGATTTCTGTATTTTCGCAATGAGATGTGCTTGAAACGATGTTGTTGCAAAGCGCAGTGGATGGAGAGATGTATATGAACGACAGGTGTGGGGAGAGGGGATAGAATAGGTGAGGCTTAGCTATAGGGAATAAGGCCGGGGATGGCGGCTGTGTCGGCATACTCAGCCTCTGTTGCTCCCAATGTTCCGGTAAAGCACCGCGGAAGGATCTGACAATGACATATTATACCTTGATGATTATCGAGCATTTGCGTTTTATACAGAAGCAAGAAGCTCACATCTCTTGCTAGAGTATGCCTACGTATGATGTATGGCTGTTGCTCAATGCTCAGTCTGGCACAGTATTTGCGCAACGGACGAGCATGTTATTGTGGACCGAGGGGATTCACAGACATAGCCACCATGAGAATGCTGCTGCCTGAATCTACAATGTTGAAACTCCGAAGTTGTCAATCTTGAGAAAGACGTCTGATAGGCAAGCTCGAAAGGCTAGCTACCTGCGTGTCTTGTCGAAAGGAAGAAGAAAGAGATCCCCGTGCTGTCAAAAGCTTGGCGTTGTCACATGTCATGACCCTAGATAACGACAATTGCTCGACCAACTGTTGATGCCAACAACCACACCACAACAATGTGAACATGGCCGACTGGAGCGCGCGCTACCTCGCGGCTCTCGATGCCCGCGACAGACGCGAATCCACTCACAAATCCTACATCGATGCCTGTACGCAATGCACCTTCGTCTACACCTCCACTACTATCTACTAACACCACCACAAGACACTCGTCTGGCCGACCGCAAAAGCATAGCGCCTACAACCTCTACAATTTCGGCCTCTACCGCTACTCCTCTCAACGCGCAAGCCCATGACGAAATCTCTCGCCTGCGTCAAGATCTCAGCACAACCCAAGCTGCCCGCTCCTCCCTCGCATCACAACTCCAAGCCCACGACACCACAAACACTTCCCTCGTCACCTCCAACAAGACACTGACCGCTCAACTCACCTCTGTGCACCGCCAGCTGGCTTCTCTCGAGCGCAAACTCAAAGACCGCGATGAGGAGTTGAGAGCAAAGAAGAAGATGGTCGAGCAAGTGCAAGATGAGATTGTGGCGCTGACCATGGAATTGAATGCTGTAGTGAGAGAGAAAGAAAAGTTAAAGGGGGAGAATGGGGAGTTGGTGAGGAGGTGGATGGAGAGGATGACGACAGAAGTCGATAGGGCGAATAGAGAAGGTGGCTGGGAATGAGGACGGGAAAGTACACATTGCTCGCTTGGAAGACTGCGTCTTTACGAGAGATGCTCTTGACGGAACGGTATGATCGCTTTTGCGTACAGACAGGACTTGGCAGATTCGAGATTGGTAAACAGATGGTGACGACCCAAGGCATGCTCGATGCGTGCCACAGTGGCATCAATCTCTCGAGGCCCTGGCACCAGCAAAGCAGACGTTCTTGGGGCGAAACCCGACGACAAGCTGACGGTTTTGAAGTCCGGCACCGAGAGAAGAAGATTGAAACATTCTTCTACTCTGCTTTCAGGTCATTCCATGCATCAAGACAGGGTTGTACTCTTAACAATCTTCTATCTCTATCTTGACGCATTTACTTGGGAACTTGTGTGATGTATTCGTATATTCTATGATACTGAATCTTTCTTTCCACTGCAACATATACCGTGGAACAGCTTGTCCGTCGCCAAAATGAGTTGAACACGAATTTATCAAACACGAATTTCATGACCATCCTATTTTTGAAACGTACATGATACAAGGAAAACCTTTTTGCTCCCCATTCTCTATACCCTGACTTGGTCCTAGGCCTTAGATGCAGGTACACAAAATGCTACGTGTACAAAGGGCAACTTTGTCGCTTTCAGAGCACAGAGGTTGAGACCCGGACGTGAACCAGAAGGCAACCAGCACGCTTCACCATGGTACATCTTCCCAGTGAGGCCGAAATACTTGTTCGATGTGCGGCGAGTCCAACCAGAGCACGTTTTTCATGTGGGCGAGGACTCCCGCCCATTCATTCAGCTGTAAAGATGCAGCGACAGCTCTCGCTCTTTCCAAAAGTATGTGATGATGCATAGTCCCAGCCGAAGCCGCCGCAGCAGTCGTGAGAAGCCACAGGCGTATGGGCCCAGGTGCTAGCGGATATGTTTCTAATATCTCCAGTGGGTCCTCGAACCGTGTAAGAATTAAATCCAACACATATGTGTGTGGGTAATACGTTGTTCCATGAACGACGAACATGTAAAGGACGATGCCGTAGCGTATACATCCAGTGATCGGATAGCTTGTTAGATAAGAAGGTGAACGCAAGAGTCGGTGTATCACAAAGCATGTGAGGTCATGAAGCTGTGTGGTAGAGAGAGGTGTATGTCGTGCTCTTCCAAAGATGTTGCGGAGACGGACGAAAACGTTCCACATCGTTTCGTCAGTCATCAGAGCCTCGAAGATTGGTGAATCAGGTTGATAGACAGGCGGGTTGAGATACCACTCTGAGATGGGAGGTATGCCGCACCCGACTCCGAGGTCGTTCTGGGTTTCGAACTGAGGACAGCATGTAAGCAGCATGGATACCCTTTAAGTCTTGTGAGAAATATACTTTAGATGTACACAGAGTCAACTTACCAGCTTACCATTCGCGCAGTCAGCGGGCTGGTCTGCTACACACCACGAATACCGCCTCTCGTATCGACCATCCTCTTTATACCCTCGACATGCATCCGACTGACCATGATGTTACCCTTGCCAAACTAATCGTATTCTGAGTGTCAGTGATGTGAAGAGAGCGAAAGGGTTCTATGTGAGCATACCTCAATGGCCGCCAAGGTGATGACGGAGTTCAATGTTCCATCTTGTACAGCCAGCGTTTGGTTCTCAATCTTTCGTCGCAGTAAAGCAACAGAATCAGTCATAAGAAGTACAGAGGTTCGGAAGCCTTTTTGGGCTAATAGCTCCTCGTCGAGACACGCCGTTTGTAGCGACACGTGAAACAATGCTGGATCTCCTAGAGCCAGTGGCCACCAAGAGATGAGAAACGGATTCGAGGCTGCATTCAGATCAAGAGGGTAGTATTGGAAAGCAATCTTAGTAAGGACTAGATTGTTCAGCAGCACTCGATACACAGTCCTTGCAGAGTAACAGCATACAAGTATGGATCAGGCGTTGAGTATGTTCTCGAGGTAGTCTTGTGGGCGGATACGAATCAAACGGATCCACAGAGCCAAATTCACGTATCTCGAAAGACCTCAGTGGTATTGATAGTTGTCGATATTGACGCTCCGCAACTGAGAACGTCGCCGTCAAAGGCTCGTTGGCATAAATGCATTGTACGTTGCGTTTCGTGCATCGAAAGCAACGTGGCGTACGAAGGTCACATTTGCTCTTTGACTTGGCACACGCAGCACAAGACTGGCGAAGAGTTTGTCGCATATCGGTTAGGAAAGTGTTAATGGTATGAATCTTCGACACGAGTTCATAACATGGTCAGACATCAGGCGATTGAGAACAAAGATTAGGGCGCGATGCTCGTGGAGTACATATAGCAGGCAGGTGTGCCTTCCTCTTGACTTCAACATCTTGTTCCATCCATCGTGACAAACATGTCAACGTCAACCGCCAGTCTAAGTTTTGCAATGAGCAGCAACACAACCAGAGTCCACCCAGAAGAATTACAGGTGTGGGTTTCTCAAAGTATCTTTCGATCCATTCTTGCCGGCTGGTCTCCCTGGCAGTACATCGTAACAGTCCTCGTCGGTTTAGTGGTCTTTGATCAAGGTGAGTAGTACTATCAGCTCAGACAAAGCCCAATTGACACTCTGAACCAGTGGTGTACATCAAAAGAAAGGGCTCCATCGCTGGTCCATCATTCAAGATTCCGCTCATGGGCCCATTCCTCCAGGCATTGGATCCGAAGTTCGACTCCTATCTCAGACAGTGGGCGAGCGGCCCATTAAGTTGTGTCTCTGTCTTTCATAAGTATGTTCCCCTTATATCTGCTGTTCAATGGCCTTACTTACGATGCACACGCAGGTTTGTTGTCCTCGCATCCGATCGAGACCTGGCTCACAAGGTATTCAAGTCGCCCGCATCCGCAGAACCCTACATAGTCCCCGTTGCAAAGGACATCATCGGCCACAAAGCATGGGTATTTCTCCAAGGTCGTGATCACGCTGAGTAAAGGAGAGGTTTGACTCCTCTCTTCACCAACAGAGCCATGGCCACATACCTCCCAGTTCAAGAGAAAGTGTTGGCCGACTACTTCGACAAGTTTGTGGCTGCCAGTGAGGCGAATGGGGATAATCCACTGCCATTCATGACTTTATTCCAGGAGATCAATTGCGCATTGTCGTGTCGTACATTCTTCGGCGATTACATTTCTCAGGATGCGGTCAAAAAGATTGCAGACGACTATTACCTGTGCACTGCCGCACTGGAGCTGGTCAATGTTCCATTCTCGATATGTATCCCAGGGACAAAAGTGTGGCGAGGCAAGCGAACGGCTGATGCAGTCCACGCTGAGTTCACCAGATGTGCAGCTGCATGCAAAGCAAATATGGCGAGTGGTGCAGAGCCCACCTGCACAGTCGACCATTGGGTGCTTCACATGATGGAATCTTATCGTTACCGCGAGAAGGTTGCTGCAGGAGAGACCGAGGTGGAAAGACCTTCAAACCTGATCCGCGAGTTCACCAACGAAAAGATTGGCGAGACGCTGTTTACCTTCCTCTTCGCTTCTCAAGACGCATCCAGCAGTGCAACAACATGGTTATTCCAAATCCTCGCTCAGCGGCCTGACGTTCTCGACAGATTGCGACAAGAGAATCTGGATGCACGAGGAGGTGACAGGAACAAGCCATTCGACCAGCCAATGCTAGAGTCTTTGATCTATACCAATGCTGTCATCAAAGAGCTGCTTCGCCATAGACCACCTGTCATCTTCGTCCCGTACTTGGCAACCAGAGACTTCCCGATAACATCGAGCTATACCGTCCCCAAGGGTTCCATGATCATACCATCGTGCTATCCGGCTTTGCACGATCCTCTGGTCTATCCACGTCCAGACGTCTTTGACCCTGATCGCTGGATAACTGGCGACGTCGAGTCCAAGACCAAGAACTGGCTCGTGTTTGGAGCTGGGCCGCACGACTGTCTTGCGAGAAGGTATGTACCGTTGTCGATGGCAGGCATGATTGGTAAAGCGATCATGGAGCTTGACTGGAAGCACCATGAGACGGAACTTTCGAAGGAGATCAAAGTGTTTGCTACGCTTCTCCCCATGGTAAGTGTTTGTGGTTGATTGGCCAAGATCATCGGCTCAGGTTACTGACTACACCAGGATGGATGCCCTCTGGTCTTTAGCAGGCGCCCTTAGTACTGGAGGAAATGTGAAATCGGTTTGTAGGGCGTGGTGGACTATACGAGGAAGATCGGGCGCAGCAGACCGTACCGCCTGAACAAAATTGCTCATGTGGCGAGGTGGAAAGAGAAAACATGGCTGGTTTCGTCTTAATCGAGCGAGCTATCGAGAGCGGCTGCGAGTCTCCTCTGTTCTGCCTCAGCCAGTCGATCAACATCGAGCCTTTTGATGCCATCCCCCAAACTCTCAATCTCGTGGTCCAAGTGCTCCAGTCTTTGCTTGACTTTACTGTCCGCAAGGTGCACAGTGGCATAAGGCGAATAAGCATACAATGCTCCCATTAGAGTTTGCAACTCCCCATCGGCCATGTCGATAGATTCGGCCACCTGAGCAGCCACAGAAAGTTCAGTAGCCTTTTGCAAATCTTGCAAGCGTGATCGACGTTCAAGCACTGCTAGTCTCAAAGCTTGAGACACAGCCTCGGGGTCTGCTGCTGTCTCGGTGGCAATGCGTATACCGTGATGACCAAGTATCTCCAGGACTGGATCTTTGGCTCCTTGACGATGCAAGATGGGATTTGCAAGCTTCTTGGGTGAGGCGCCTCTGGCTGATGGCTTTCTGTCGAGTCTGGATTGTGGTTGAAGTTGTGCCGGCAGTGTTTCGGCGAGTGCGTCTGAGACTTGGGTGATTGCAGAGGTGTAGGCCAAGGCGTCTTGAGTACAGGAGGCTAGATCGTCGGTCTTTTGGGCGAGTTCGTCTAGTGTTCTCACGACCTGGGGATATTGTCAGCTGAAGATTCTAGAATTCAGGGGTTGATATGAGGACATACATATTCGAGCCAGCTCTGTTGTTCGAGCTGAGCTTGTGCGTCGCAGAGTTTCAAAGCATTGACGATGGGTGCTCGGTAGCGTCTGCTGATGGTCATGTCGAGGACTGAATTCACTTCTGTAATCAAGCTCTCCAGTTCTTCGGCCAGCGCATATGCTTCATGCGCTGCTTGTCCATTTGTTCCATGCTCGAGATCGTTAGTCTGATTGACTAGACTATCGAGGGCCTCGACATAGGTGAAGTTTGTCCGGTCTTTGATGATTCTGGCTTCCAGCTTGACCAAAGCGCGCGACAGGGTATTGTAATCAGGAAGTTGCTTCTCGCTCGACTCCAGTGGAGAGAGTTTGAACATTACTTTTTGCAGTCCGTCAAGCAGGCGATCGTCTTTGTCTAGCTGACGCTGAGAGGATGTTCTGAGCATGTTCAAACTCGATTCTGCATGTCTTCTAGTCACAATAACGCGTTGCTGGACAGACTCGATAAGTTCGTTTGTTTCTAGATCCAGTTGGGTTTTTGTTCGTGCTTGGGTTGATCGCGTTTCGTCGGTGTTGGAAATGGCTGATGTAGGTTCTCTGTTGAGTATCTGAAGCTTTTGCAAGGCATCTCGTTGGGCTTCCAGTATGGCAGTTTGCTTCTCTATTGCCGCAGTACTGGCTTCCAGAGAATCGATGGCAGATTCAAAATCAGGTTCTTGCATAGGCCGTGGCAGGCCATCAGCAGAAGGGTACTTGAAGTTGGATTGAATGATGTATGCATGCCTTTGATACATCAGTTCAATTCCAGTGACTTTTTCTGGATAGAACATACATGTCAAGTTCCTCTGGGCTAAGGAGAGTTGCAGACGATAAATATCCATGGACCCAGGAGATCATGGAATCTCTGGTCTGGGGAGAGTCGAACAGCCATGCCAGGTCATCATAGCCCAGACCAATGTCACGTTCTGTCAAGACTGCAAGTAGACGGTTCAAAGAGGCAGCGGCATCCATGATTATGCTCCGAAGTGGTTACGGTATAGTGGCATGTCGGTGTAAGAGGCAGCGAGAAACAACAAAACACGGGCCGAGGCAGCCGAAGAGCCCCACCATTTCGTCGTGCCAAGGCCAGAGCTTCTTGTGCTTTCCGAATTCAAGTGTCAGACGAGCAGGAAGAAAGCATTCGCCTGGACAACAAGCACGATGCAGTCTCTACGAGTCCTTCCAAGGCTACCAACCTCCCGCGTTGGCCTGCGGTCGATCCAAGTCTGCACCCAACTCCGCACAGCGACAAGCTCATCCACATCCTCGGCCTCTGGACCTGCGCGAAGGAGCGTTACCATCGCCAACGACACTGGCCGCGTGCCCTGGTCCGAACTATCATGGCGTGAAAGAGGTGCCCGTACGACACAACAATCAGCAAACCTCGCCGTCGTCATTCTGGGTCTCGTCATGACTGGTGGCGTTGCGACTGTCCTCTACCTCGAAGTCTTCAGCAGCGATAGCAAGACGGCCGTCTACAACCGTGCCTTCGAGCGCATACGAACCGATCCCAAGTGCATTGAAGTCTTGGCCGGAAGAGGCAAGGGCGGCGAGATTGAGGCCTGGGGAGAGAACAGAGTGCGCAACAGTCGCTTTGCAAGAGACACCATCTCGTAAGCCTTACAGCAAGTCGACCGAGTTCAAACAACCCAACTAACATGCGTGCATAGATCCAAGTCTGAAACCGACGGCATCGGAACAACACATATGCGCATGCACTTTCATGTTGGCGGCAGCCTCGCTACAGGCACAGTCAACGTCCACATGACAAAACGCCGCAACGACAGCGATTTCCACTATCACCATCTGGCCCTCGACGTTCCCGGCCACGAGCGGATTTGGCTTGAGAATGCAGAAGCCTGGAAGCTCGACAAGAGGAGCTCGGGCAAGATGTTTGGTGTGCGCTGGTGGTGAGATTGCCGCCTACTCCTCGCTCAGTATTGCCGCCTTGGTCGTCGTCTCCAATAGCCTGGTTGTCGAGACTACATGGAGCTGAAGCGGATACTCGATGTGCATGTCAGCGACTTTTTCCGCCGATCGCGACATGTAGAGCAGAGCAGGATGGCCATCGTGCCGCTTAGCCTATGTCCATGCACAAGATCGAGAGGGCACACTTCTCCCGAACATATCTTGGCGTGTGGTATGCGCATGTACAGGGCAACGCGCCCTGACCGGTTCCGCGAACAGGGCAGCAGCCACTTACTGCATGGTTGCGTTATCTTTGGGGGTGTGTGACTCGGTCAATGCATTCGTACTGCTCCCTCGATACACTCACGCAAGTGGCGTGCCATCTTGTTGTCGATGCTCTGATGCGAGTGATCGGATGGCTTGTTTAAGGCGAGCTGAAAGAAGGATTTAGTGTCGGGGTCCGGCATGCGAGAGCGCGATATGCTAACACGCGTACGTGCCCCTCCGGGTGAAGAGGCTCTTTTGTGAGCTCGAGCAAAGACGCATGTCTGTCAGTTCCTTGCATGCCCCGTACAGAAGTCTTTGACACCAGAGGCTTGGGGAGTGAATTGGTACCTACTCCTTCCATACATATCGACGATCAAAGCCAGATCAAAGTACCCGTGTACCCAGTAAAGGATATTGAAGTTTCTAGAGCAAACAACCAAAGCGGATGTCTGCTTTGTACATTACCAAAAAGAAAGCCAGATGTTATACTACGAGCTCTATCTGAGTCTCCATCTCCCCTATTCCCAACTTTAAACCCTTCAAAAGTGCCGAGGCAGACACGAGCCGGTACTCGAGCTCTTGCCTTCTCCTCGTCTCCATGCACAACATGAACCCACTCTCTACGCGATAACAAACCTCCCTTGTCTCCTTCAGGGAGTATTTCGGTTTGAAACCAAGAGGCTCGCGTGCTGACCTTCCAAGATCGAGGTTAAAAAGACTTGAACTTGGTCGCTTGACAAAGCTTGTTCTTCGATCATCGATTGGGCACATGCAAAGAATAAGCCACACTTCTCCTGAGAAGATATCGCTTTGTCTAGACAGAATACTCCACAACCCTTGATGCCTTTTCGGGGAACCTTTCTTCGAGAAGGAGTTTCTTGGGCGCGTGGAGTCCCATGAAGCCTTAATGTAAGAGAAACCTTCCGAGGAATGGAGGAGCAAGATCTTTGTGAGCGGAGGCATGTCTGTGTTTTACTAGATTCTACTTTCCTAATCTAGACAACGCAAGTGAATTCGCTCCGCAACATCAAGACCTTCCTTATACAAGTGGGGGGCTGGCTAATATTCGCAAATCCCTCTTGTCTTCACGTGCACTCGCATCTTCCTTCAGCACCAAACCCCGTGACTTTCGCTCTGTCAACGCGTCTCTGTGGGTCCCCTCCTCCTCCTCCTCCCATCGCCGAATCGCCAAATATGATTCTTTTGATTAACGATATCTTATCAGCTCGGAACCCGCAAACTGTTTTCCCATCTCGCTTGTACCCAAAAAAGTCTCCACAAAGAATTTAAGAATATCTCCTGTTGAGTAGGGAAGGAGAGAGAGAGAGCAGGAACGGTTTTGTTGTACAGTTATACCGTTCGCGCACCCGTTCTGCCCGTTTCGTGTTTAAAATTCCATGAGGGGGGGGGTGGTGGAAAAAGACCGTTTGCTTTGTTTTGATTCCTTGAATGTTGTTGTTTATTATTCATCTCTAGCAAACAAATAATAATTAAACCAGTAAGAAAAAAAACAGTTTTCACAGAAGATGAGAGAAACAATGAGAAAGAGGTAGTTGAAAGGTTTTGTCGAAATGAGTGTTTTGAATGGTGTGTGTGTATTAAGAATGTCTTCCTCCATAATCTTTTTCCTGCACAAAAAAAAGAAAAAGGCCAGCGATAGGCGAGTCTCTGTCTTCATACATAGGAAAAGAAACACAAGTGGAAAGAAAAGAATAAAAATGCCCCTTTGAAAAAACGCCATCGTGAATGGGTCGTGAAAAGTTGTACATCATACCTCGGAATGCATCTTTCAGCATGAGGATTTTGAATTCGTAGCATGAGAGATTGTTCTCTTTTGTATGAACGAATGGCATTGTGGTATGCCTCGGCGTGCCTTCGAGCTTTGTGCTCGGGCGTTGGCTTTGCCTTTCATCATTCGTAGAGATCATGATCGGAAAGGTGCGGCTTGTGGAAAAGCCTGGTGGTTTGAGGTGAAGAATGCTTTGCCGATGACCGACAAGGTCTCGGCAAAAGCTACTGGCTGGGTGTTCAAGGGGAACCCAAGAAGCCAGAGTGAGCGCAGTTCTCGCAAGCGTCACCGCTGGAGCTGCCGGAGAGGACGTAGCCGTTGCAGTTGCGGGCATAAAAGTAGTAGCAGCGGTTGAAGCTCAAGTCAGGCATCATACCAGGGGTGATGGGCATTGCAGGAATGTCCTCCTTGTCGTCCTCGACGGTGCGGAAGAGAGTGCCCCAGCGGTGTTGGTTGTGGTTACTGGTGCTGCCCTTGCGGGACGAAGGACGAGAGGGTACTGGAGGAGCGCTGGCATTGATCTTCTTGGAGGCAGCCTTGAGGTGGGTAAGAGAGAGGGCGGAAGGACGTCTGCTGCTGGTGGCAGAGACGGTCCCGTTGGTCTTGACTTGGCACAGATTGTAGTCTCCCATGACCGAGTCGGTACGAGAGTCACGGGTCACACTGTAACCACTCTTGGGAGATGCCAAAGGGAGGTCATCCTCAGAGTGTCTATTCAAGAGACTGCGGAAGCTGTAGCCACGGTGTTCACGCGGCTTTGAGACCTGCTGAAGAACAACAGTGTTCTCCTTGCCAGACTCATCCGAGTCGAACGAAGGTGATCTTTGAAGACGGAAGGGAAGAGGAGGCAGAGACTTGTCCTGTCTACAAGACATGGCAGTGCTCGGTCGGCTCACGGGCCCTGATGAAGCCATGGACTCTGATGACGAGCAGTTGCGGAGAGCGGGAAGAGCTGCTGGTGATGGGAGAGGTGGAAGAGCACGTCTGGCGTAGATGTTTGCATTGGCAGGAGCCTCGAAAGGAGTGGTAGGACGGTCGTGGAAGGCATCGAGGCGGCGAAGATTGGTCTTCTTGACTGGCGAGACCGAGCACTCGTCGGGCTGAAAGTCGAAATAGCTCATAACGGCAGCTGGAGGTTGTTGGAGAGAGGATGTGCGAGGATGCATGGTGGCAGCCAGGGTTAAATGAGGGTCAGGTTGGAAGTTGCAATTCGCAATGGATGTGGATGATGATATGTTGATAAGGGAAACGAGTGGCTGGCTTGGTATCGTGTCGATCTAATGTGGCGGAAGGATTGTAAGGAAGGAAAAGCCGTGGTGATGATTCGGATATTAGAATGCAGAGAGCGAAGCCTCAAGTATCTATATAGAATGCGTCTCACAACGAGACACCGCAACTTAGCTCTGACTTCTATCTTGTTGACCGTTGACCGTTCACACTGGCATACCTGCAGCACCGGCGAGCTTAGGCTTTCGAGGGGGCCTGGATGTTAGATCTTTGGCACGCAAAGATCACCCCCCTGGGATCCTGGTGTCAAGAAGACGTTGACGCTTGATGGCGACTGAATTGCGAGCTTGACAGCACCCGCGAACGGCACTCGTGGCCCGCTCCGTCCACGCCTTGCCTCTTTCGGCACCAAAATCCTGGCAGTCCCGGTTCGCTCCCGCGTCGGCGGCGCGCTAAAAGCGGTCGCTATCCGCAGGGCTTACAGCCCCTGGAACCACTTTAGAGTTCTGGGCTTTGTGACCCTCTCTACAAGCGCCCGTTTCTCACTCTTTCTCGCGTCCAAAGGCCACCTGCTCCCTCCTGGAGACCTTGTTCCCTCCACTGTTCCGTCGCCTATTGGGCGTTGTGGTGGCTTCCTGTTTGCCAGTGGCAGCGCTTCCGATGACTCGATCCGCTCCGAGTGCCGTGACCAGACCGGCCATCTGGTGACTCGCGAAATGATGACCGTCCCCCACAATCTTGGGAGTCGGGCACTATTGATGCTCGTCATGAACGTGTCTCTGTCTGACGCACACTGAACGACAGAGCTGGAGATTGACATCATCTATAGCATGAGCATCTATTCATGGTAATCGGGATTCACTTGGGTGTGTTCAATCTATCTCAACCCAGCTACCATGCTCCTGGAGGCATTTCCAGATTCCCGAGGTCTGGTCTTGCCAATGTGACCCCTCCTTTTGCGGGCCGAGTGGGACACCTGCTTGTACTTTGGGGAGTGTGTATGCAAAGACCACATGCAGGGAGGACTTTAGGGTCCTTTGTTGTGCAAACGTCTTTTCGACTGATTTGTCCAAACAGGGAGGTACAAATACATCTACCCTCACCAAAATGAGCCCTTTCCTTCTTGCGATCGTCAGTCATTATTCCTACATCCACAACCACGATCGTGGATCGAAGGCCATTTGAAGCCTCGGAGTGCATTTTGCAGCCGTTTTGTCCAAAAAGTGTCAGCACAAGGCGAGTGCGCTCGAGCGTTTCTTCTGGCATCAACTCCGTACACGTCTGTGCAGCAGAGCAAACGGTATGCCTCTCATGTGTCATGGGGAGATTTGCATCGCCTGTGCATACTTGCTCACACAATAACCGCCTCTATCTTAGTTCCTTCGTATACACTTCTCTTGTCGATAAGAATCACAAATCAATCCTATCAGCGTGATAACACCAAGGATAATCTTCTTGTGATAGACCAAAAACATCCATTGGAACCGTTTTGTTCATCTTGTTGCTGTGCACAACCAAAGCCAGAAAATCTTCCTTCGTGAATGATGAAAGGTCTTGTGGAGTCTCGATCTCTTCTTGCTCATGGTTGCTAGGGCCTTGTCCCAAATGACCGCAAACCGGAATAATGAACAGAGATCCCTTCTGGTTATGCACACTGGTTCATGAGTAACCAATGGGGGGAGGTCAAGATGTATCTACCAGATGTAGATAGATACACCCCGTCTTTGGTGTCTGGAGAGATGTAACGATTCGGGGTTGCGCTCGCATAGGCATCTAGCCTTTTGTTGATACATGCCATATCCACAAACGGAGCAAGCCCAGGCCAAAAACGCCCACGAGTGTGTCTGCATGATCACCATACCGGTGCATTAGCCTGCATGGGCAGTGCACGATTAATTCTCCGAAAGCAAGTTTCATGTTTTGCGCACCCCGTTGTACACATCTCAATCTTGCACATTGTTTGTTATACGAGCAAAGCACATACAGCACAAATCTCCCCTGACAGCGTTCGTCGCGCCTCGGGCATCGGATAAGCCCCCACTGTAAATCATCGCGTCTCTAGTGTTAGTCTGAGCCCGTTCAGGAGGTCGTTCGCGGTGGGCTCTGCACATCGCTTGTGGGAGCGTTGTTGGAAACAATTACAACTCTATTAATATAGCACAACGAACACCATATCATGCTTTACGGTGTTACCACTGCCAGACATATCTGAGTTTAGCAACAAGCCAGCTGAAATGCATCCTACACGATGAAAACTTCGTCATGATCATCATGGGATGACGGACATTATCGACATTGAAGATACACAATGATACAGCAGACCAAGGTGACCCGAGCAGCTGGTCCAGCTGAAATCCTACTTGGAGCCTCCCCCCCACTTCACCAACGCCTGACCATGATGTAAGAGCCGTCAGAAGATCATCCTACTCATAATCACCTAGAGATTGGAGTGTCCGGGCATAAGCAGTTCGATGCAATTGCCCAGCATGACGGATGCCTCATGGAGCAGTTCCCACCGGGTCTTGCTGAAAATCTCTTTTAGAAGCATCAGCATGCCCAACATCCCATTGCGGTGTTTGACGTGCTGCAGATCATCGGCCGATCTGACCCCGCCAACACGGCGAAGGAAGCCGCGCAAGTCCCTAAATTGTATCTCATGCGTCCTGAGGGTGTATGTAGGGAGCGGCGGTGCTATAGGCCCGTCCAAGCAAAAACCGTAGGTCCATACAACCAAAGCAGCAAAGTAGAGCACCCAAGGCCGATTGAGCGAATTGTCGTCACGAGCTGAGTATGCCAACCCTTGTCCACTAGAGTGTATCCCCGAGGGACCGTCGCCCTCTGGCAGCAGTACCGCCGACAAGAAGCGTAACGCATAGAACACCGCATCACGAGCCCCATGTGATGGTGCCCAAGTCTCCCTCAACTTTTTCGAAGCCGCCGCATGATCATTGGCCGTGATCACGCGTCCCAGTGAGCGTTTTGCTCCAGCAAGAATCTGGCAGTCAACAATGTCCACATACATGGCCATCCGTGCCAGGTGGTGGAGCACAGTACGGGACTCGAATACCTTCTCCTTATCCATAACGTCGCTGAGCATCCGGTCTTTCAAGTACACCGGTATGTTGGATGATGACTGAGCCAAGGAGAGATCAAAATCACGCCTCCAAAAATTGCAGGCAGAAGCCAGCTGATCACTCCAACTGCCCTGCTTTCCAACTCCGATCGAACTTGCTCTCACATCTTGCATTCTCATATGCCAGCTGACCGACATCAGGCCTGCCATGATGGTAACCCTGCCAAAGGTGTTGGTTTGTACGTGCTGACTGTTTAATGTTTTCTTCAACGCTTCGAGGAAGCTCATCGATCTATAGCCACTAAGTGTAAGGCTGTGCTCGTGGTTTCGTACCTCAGCCCCACTGGGAGCAGCCCAGAGAGCCTCATCGCATGGTAGGGGTATTCTCATCTCATGGGCGACCATGACCGCTTCGTGACCAAACATAGTCGCATGTGTCGTGTCGATAATGAACGCTGCGAAAGCCGTTCGACGTGTAGCCTCGTTGCTAATCCAGTTGTTCCACCATTCGTCCTTGGTATTACGACCACAGGTATTTACGCTGCCATTTGGACCGGGAGGAGTCCTAGTTGGATCGACATCATAAGGGGCGAAATCGAGAGCAGCTCGACCCATCAGTGAGCTTCCGCGCCTCATCAGGGTGAGCGTGGTACAATGGTGCACATGTGCCCTCTGGTGCAAGGTTGTAGTCGAAAACATCTTCTCAAAAACTTCCAATAGCAATAAGGCCTGGAATATCCAAAGCTTGGCTGGTGGGATGAAGTCCGGGTCCTCGAATATCATCCGGCGAGTGTGCCATGCTAGGAAGGAAGCCAACTCCGCCGAGGCTTGTGTGACTTCATAACCATAAGATGGCTCCAAGCAAGAGGCGCCCAAAGTCATAATGGCTATGAGCAGAAGGTCTGGACACGTTTCGGTAGAGAAGGTAGGTCGATGCAAGATTGGCAGCTGCGGATGTATGTTAAGCCAGAACGAGCTGCAAAATACTTGCATCATCCGCAAGCTTAACACATGTTTTTCTCCGTCGTGATCACCAGTCAAGATCGTCTTCCTTTGAGCTGTAACATGAGCGTGCCTACTGTCTTTGAAATCGGGGATGACTAAATCGAGTAGGCGCTGTCTGCGCGGGCCTGAGAGAACACATTCTGGTTGTACGCTGTCTTGCTCAGTCTTGGCAACTGGGCTGGGTCGAATAAGTGACTCGAGATATACTTCCCCGTTGGAGGGCTGTATGTTATCGAACGGCATCTGTAGGCTCGAATTGTGATTGTAAGATGTTTGTAATTGTGGTGAGAAGATTTTTGGATCCTCCTCGAACAACCAGCTAATGAACTCTACACCGGGCATATCTGGAGGTGATGGCCCGTAGTTCTCGTTGAAAACCGGGACTGCTGCACCCGCAGGCAGATGAGAAAAAGCTGCAGGGTCCGCGAAACCTGCAGTTTGATTGTTGTTAAGTGTCCCTTTGGAGAGGTATGAAGTCACTGAGTCAGATCTGATGCCTGTTGGCGAAGTGACTTGCGCACTATAGTTATACTGAGGTAAGGTGGGCAGGTTCGTGAAAGTCGACGGGGATCTCAGACCATTTCCGCTGTGAGGCGGAGGATAGGGGTGAGGTAGGTAGGCCCCAGAAGCATTGATCAGCGGATTGAACAAGTTTTGCATTGGGTTGAGGTGATACATGTCCATCGAAAGTGTGGGTGGTATATTAGGACGAGCGAAGACGGCACTGTTGGTCTCGAGGCGTGACTCGTTCATCCGCTCAGCCACCGCTCCAGAGGTCGCCAAGTTGCTTGACGTGGCTTGTGTTGTGTCCGAGTGATTCAGACGAGCAGCCAGTCGGGAAGCTATCGACTCACTTACAGAATTGGATATGTTGGCATAATCAGCACTCACTATGCTACCGGAAAAAGGACCTGACGGCATAGCCGAATTGAAGTGTTCAGACTTGGTAGTCAAACGTGGATCTAGTGCTATGGAGCTGAAGCTTAGCACAGGCTCGTGTGGCCTCGACGTAGTCGGTTGCTCGGTAATTTGTGGCTCAGAGCTGTCCGAAGCTGTGGTAGAGGCTGCTAGTTGAGCCATTGGAGATTGTCCTTGTTGACCCTCGACGATATGCGAAGACTTGAGATTGCCCTGCTTAAAGGCATCTCGGCGATACAAGTGTGAGTTTTCTTTTGTATGTCTCTCCCGATGTCTGGCACAAAGATCCTGGCGAACGAAGTGGCGGTCACAACCTTCGAAGTCACAGTTGAATATCTGCTTTGGAGCGTCTGCTAGCACATCAGCTGCCAATCTAGTGCTATAACTATCGGCAGACCTACGATTCAGTTGATGCCTGTACAAGTGTTCGGCACGTGAGTAACTCTTATCACAACCTTCGTGGGGGCACTCATATCTCCTGTCCTTCGGCTTGCTAGTTGTTCTCCTCCTTTTGGTAGGCCGAGCATTTGTTTCGTCTTCAACAGCGGGAATTCCATGAGACTCGTTGGTCTTGTTCACTCCTTGTCGGCGCGAAGTTTTGGTGGTTGTTTTTGACTTTGATTTCATGATGGATGGAAAGTGGCTGGCTGTGCCGAGGTAGTTTAGAAGACCAGGGATTCATGAGCAGGGAAATTGCTGATGTGGATATACGTCAGATCTCAGAAGGCAGGATCAGTGTCGAAGACTTTCTATGTATGTCAAATCACTGTCTTGCTGCCAGGTAGGTAGGATCAGGAACAGTGGATTGCGGTCAAGGGTGGCTCTTGTGGTACTTCACATGGCAGGTGCCAACCCCGGATAAATGAGAAACAGATGCGGAGAAGCGAAGCTTGACACGGCAGGCGCTGAGTGGGAAGCGGCAAAGAGCCCTGGAGGTTGTCAAGGGTGGCAGAGCGGCTGTCGACAACAGGTGTGTACTGGAAGGCAACAACAAGTGTACCTCGAGCGATGAAGACAAGTCGACGAACCGCGACGTGGTGGGCGGCGGCCACAATCACGCGCCCGCCCGACAGCATTGCCAAGCAAGCCTTGTATCTGAAGATGCATGAGTGCCAAAGGCAGGTCTAGGCGATCACGTGTAGAGCTATGCAGCTTTTGGAACAGTGCCTTCAATGCTCGTGAATTCATGTGTTGCGTACGTACCGTCGCCGGATGAAGTGTACAAAGCCATGCCTATGCGTTCCCGACTCCTGCCCGTGTGTTATCCTGCCACAAATGCGCCTTGGACCCGCTAGATGCACCATGTATGAGAGAACATAAACCAATCGCTTGCTCGTAACGTTTCTCAGCCTTGTGTGTTCTTGCTGTAGTATTGCTGGTGTTGTTGTTCCTGCTCCTCGTTGAGGGTGCTGCCTGTGGGCGTCTTCTTCAACTCTGCCCAGAAAGCCTCTCTCTCACGCAGCAAGTCACTACACCATGCCTTGACCTCGGGCAACTCGATCTTCTGAGCGACCCAGGAGAACTCGCCCAGGTCGATGCGGCCCTGGTGAGAGCGCTCATACTCCATCATCTGGAGCAGAAGCTCAATCTTGTCGACGTCGTGAACAAACTTGCTCTCGAGAGTCTGGCTGTCTTCATACTCTTGCCACACAGCGCGCATCTCTTGTCCCGACAGACCCCCTCCGACCTTGCCAAGCAGGGTCGAGCAGATGTAGTCCATGGTGTCGGCTTCCCTTCTGTTCTTCTCGGACTTTGGAACGCCGTCGACGGGTGTGATGTCTCCAACAAGGGCTTCAGCCATGTCGTGGATCAAGGCCATTCTGGTGCAGCGCGGCACGTCGAGACGAGAAGAGAGGGAAGCGGGGCAGAGCATGGTGATGATGGACATGCGGTACATGTGATCCGAAATCGACTCTCCATGATCAATTCCGAACCTACGCCAACCCTCGCGTTTGGTAGTCTTCAGGCGTTCAAGTAGGTGGAAGAAGGGTACGGGCGATGAAGAATGCTTCTCGAGGGGGGCCATGGACGAGAGGACGGTTTCGGGAGTCCATTGCGAAACTTGATTCGGTGTGAGGAGACCAGATGCAGGCTCTGTGCAACAAGTCAGCATAGCATTGCATGTGACAGCAAAGTGAGCGTACTGGGAGACGTGTTGGTTACGGCAGCGTCTTCTACTACGCTGGGAGCCATATTGGAGGATGCTATGCTTTCGTCGCGTGCCTTTTCAATGGTGAGTAGTGATATAGTGATGTCGTCGTTGTCAGAGCTTGGGAAAGATGAATTGCTTCGCAACAAGAAGATGGGCAATCATTCCACTACGGCGTTTGTCGGCCTACGCGCCAAAGTTGGACATCAGTCAACCCACGCGGCGAAAGCCGCTGTCTCCCCGACAGAGACCTGGTAATCGTACCCCTGTCTAGTATCTTTACATATAGAAACAAGGACTCTGAACAGTTCGTTTGTTTCAAGTCGAAGGGCAGACGTAATTTGGCTCCTCTTTTTCGTAACACATGTCGAGTTCAACACGCAGCACAAAGGCGTGAGATCGATCAGACAGCAGGCTGGGCGTCGTTACCGCTCTTGACCGATGTTTACTCAGTCCTGTGTTGATTGGCCTTTCTTGTACCTGTCATTTCAGAACGGATTTTAGCATCGTGCATACCTAGACCATGGACCGTTTCTAGCTAGGACGACAGGACCTCATCACCGACAGTCATGTCACGACCCGATTTTGTGGGTGGGTCAATCCCTAACCTCAGCCATGCATCGAGATCGCTAGCAACAAAACCACGCTCAATATCACCCTCGAATATATCACTCTTTGTGTCCAATCTTCGCCTGTTAAACTTCGACCAGCGCCAGGATTGGCCCGACATCACTGTCCAGACTTTCGATACCAAGGACGCACTTCAAAATCAGAAGAAACGTGTGTCTTGCGTCGAGTGGTCTCTCTATCGTCTCTTCGAGATATGGGACCGGGAGACTACACGTGATGTAAGTTAAATTTGCTCATTTGTCTTGTACTTGCATTTACATGAGTCAGAAACTACAACCCTTCTTTCCGCCTTTGGAGCCAATTCAGTCTCTCAATCTGCGTGCAGCATTATTCCGATGCCTCAACGACTTGAAGAAGAACGATGTCTTGGGCCGAGAAGCTACGCTGCGCAAGACTATGCTCGATGATTGCAAAGGTGACAAGTTCGAAGAAGTCTTGCTCCTCTTCTCTGCTGCTGTCGTTCGAAAGCATCTTCTGTCGACTCGCCGGAAACAACCACCATCCATTGCAAGGAATATTGCACTATCAAAAAATATTGACAAAATTCAAACGAGCAACGTCACTGCTTTATCCATGGCCTATCGTGCTTCTCTGACAAAAACTCTGCAAGACCGAGCAACTCTGAATATCACACTCGACAATTTCCGTACATCGCTCTACGAGAAGACCAATGATTATCATCAGCGTCACCTCACCCTGCTCGAGACGCAAAACCCAAACATGGAGAGTCTATCGCTCGAGACCGAAAAACTGATCAGACGGGAACTTCGCCAGAATTGGGTTGGCGGCATAGAGGGCTGTGATACGTTGCTGGCGGGTGCTAAGATAGCCTCCGCCGACGCGTACATGGACTCTGGGTTTGATGATCTGTGGCAACACTTCCGTCAGGGCACGGTTCCTCAAGTGCCTCCTGAAAGAAGATCTCTGCTCGAGACGTTGCAGTCTCGTGTCGGTGAGCAGAACGACCGTTTGCGCATGTGGAAGGCATACAAGGATGTCTTTGGGGCATCTAACAAGCCAGCCGACCCTATTGGGGAACCTTCTGCACCCCAGCGCCAGGAGTCTAGAGCGGAAGCTCATGGTTTGGACATCTTCAACAAACACAAGAGCATCGGTGTGGATCAAACACCTGCTGAATCTATGGATCGCCCCAACATCGATCTCATGGTAGATTACGAACAAGTACTCCACGACATGAAGCAAGATCTATCCGAAGTACGCAAGAGAAAGCAGAAACCTCATGGCCAAGCAAACTCCGCTCCATCGGTCGACAGGATAAGCCGTACAAATATCATGTCAAGACAAGCACCTATACCAGTGTTTCTTGGGGGCTTACATGATCCTACGGAAGATCTGTTCTCGCCACTAAAACGACCAATTCTCGAATCTGCAAACTCAACTCCTCTAAGTACACGTGGTGAAGCCTACAGAACACATCAGTGGCTATCACGAACACACAGCCAACCTGTGAGCACGCCTCAATCCGCGAGAAGCCAATATGGCTTGGCCATGAGTTTGAGGAACGAAAGTCCATATGATTCAGCTCTGAGGCAACCAGAGTTTGCAGAACCCAGTCCTAGTGTACTAAGGGACAGGGAGGGATATGTCAAAGCTCAAACTCCAAGTTCCATGAACGAGAGTGAGATCAACTCGAAGAACGATGAGGCATCTCCGATTATTGAACATGTCGTCTCAGCAGAGTTCGCACACACAGACTTGGTTGACAATGCCGTCAAGTCTCTGGAACACAAAGTTGACCAGCTGGAATTAGACGAACAAATTCGGTCGTCTCCATCTTCGGAACTGGCAGACTACTCGCCACCAACGCTCTGCAGTCCACCAGCACCAATCTCTAGGCACCAGAGTCCACAAGAACAACTCAATCTCTCAGAGCGCGCTCGTATGTCCATGGCTTCTTTCCGCAGCAGCGAGAACAGCCAGCCCTTACCTCGACCAACCCCTGACGCGCCAACATCAACTATAGACGTTGAGGCAACAGCCACACAAGCCCGACGTATCTCTCTTGCTGACCGTGCCCTGGCATCCATGACCCAAGCATCTCTAAACCCTCAACCTCAGCGCCGCACAACAACCAAAGAACGGCCTAAATCGTCCTTCTTCCCCTCACAATTCGCCACGCCCCTGAAAAGCGGCAGAAATTCGCTTGGTGGTACGCGCGACACGACACCCAGAGACAAATTGTTCGAGCAGGATGCAGAGTACGCTAGTGTCTTCAAGTCTCGACCAAAGATTGCAATGAGTCCTGTTCTCTCGCCGGAACTGGATTTGCAGATGGAAGATGCGGAGGACTTTAGTTTTGAGGGTGATGCAGAGTGTGCAGAGAGTATGGTGGGGTTGCAGAGTTCGCCTTTGGGAAAATTCGGCATGTAAAAATGGTTGGTGTCTCGAATCCTCTGGCTTCACAAAGATTGGATTGTGATCAGGTCACAGCTGTCGTTTCAGACTATACATAGCGATCCAAGTCGATAGTAATACAGATCGAAATGGTTCAATGGCGCTGATCAGTTCAGTCAGGTGTTGTGTTCTCGAGCAAGATTGCTCTGCAGGAATTTGAATGTGATAGATTGTGACGGAAAGGCAGGGTCAGTCAAACTTGGATGGTCATTTTGTTGCCTTTTCGGGAAATGGGATCTGACGCGAGACGCGGAAAGTGCGACGCGTCGTCCGCCCTTCACGCTGCTCTCAATTGTTTCTATACATCAACGATTGCACAAACAACACACTGCCAATTCACAATGGAGGACCAGACAGCCGAGATCAACGAACTCTTCGCAGTCCCGAATGCAACACTCGAACGCGATGTCTTGGGCGAGCTCAAGTCAATCCTGCGAATCCACTCGCTCAGCCCTCAGGAGATGTTCTTCAAATGGGAAGCATACAGCTTAAAGATGGGCCCGGATACCCAGATGAACTACAAGACGGCTAGAGAATTCAAGAAGGATCTTCAGGATGCGCTGGAAAGAGAGTCGAGGGGCAAGGCACACATGCAGAGCGCCCAGAAGAGAAGCACCAACGGCACCCCGAGGAATGCCAACACTGGCGATGTCTTTGGCGTGTATGTCCATCTGACCTGCTGATTTTGGACTACATGCTGACCGTGCTACAGTCTGGACGGGCTGGTCGCAGGCACGCCGTCTCGAGGCCCCCCAATGAAGCGACGAAACGACTTTGGCACTCCCTCAGCAAAAGCATCCAAACTCCACCAAACAAGTTCTCCAGCAGGCGACAAGACACCCGCCCTCGGTGCTACAGCCGAACCATCTCAACTAGGGTACTGACCACACATGCACCTAATGCCGTGCAGAGCTGACACTAGTCCAGAGCCATACCCTTCGCCGAACGTCAAAATGCCCGTCAGATTGTCGAACAGCTCAATGGCCACATCGAGATGCCCCCCGTTCCTTCAACAGCACCCGCCGAAGCTCGCGTCAAGCTAAAAGCCAACACCGACATGGCCAAGTTTGGCTACCGTCCTATGGCCATGAAGCTTTCAGAAGCCTCCGAGTTCCTCGACGAGCGCATAGACGAGTTTGTCGACATCATACAGAAACACCATCAATTGGAATACTCTGCCTTTGGCAATCCCGCTGCTATGAGTCCTACTCAGATTGTAGCTGTGGGTCGTATCGCTTCGGACACAAGTGAGGGAAGAATGAACGCAGCTTCCATGGTCTTGGAAACCAGCCGTCGCATGGGTGCTGGGTTGCGTGTACCTCTGCGTATGGAAAAGGGAGCGTACGACTTTTTCCCTGGAAAGATTGTTGCTCTTCGCGGCAATAACCCATCAGGCGAATATTTCAGTGTCACCGAGGTTCTGGCTGCACCATCGCTCCAGCCCCCGGCCACAGCACCCACGAGCATCGACGTACATAATGAACGCTTACAGAATGACGACGGTACCGAGACGCGTCCTCTGAATATCCTCATCGGAGCCGGGCCATACACTACAGACAGCGACTTGTCCTTCGACAGTTTACACGAGCTTTGCTCACAGGCTGCAGAAACCAAGGCCGATCTTCTCATCCTCAGTGGTCCTTTTATCGACATCGAACACCCCAAAGTTGCCAGTGGTGACTTTTCATTACCTGCCGACAGCAAGATCGACCCTTCTTCTGCCACTCTTACAGATGTCTTCCGCGTCCTCGTCTCTCAACCACTCTCACGCCTCGCCCAAACATTACCTAGCATCACCATCATCCTAGTGCCGTCAGTCCGCGATGCCGTCTCAAAACACGTCAGTTGGCCACAAGACCGTCTGGCCCGCAAAGAACTCGGCCTGCCCAAACAAGCAACCTGCGTCACGAACCCCATGACCGTATCTTGCAACGACTTTATGACTGCAGTCAGCAGCCAAGATGTCCTCTTCGAGATGCAAAGGCAACGCGTGGTCAGCGGTCTCAACAGCGACGCTCTAGCCTCCCTAGCCCGTAATCTCCTCACCCAGCGCCACTATTTCCCAGTCTTCCCTCCGCTGCCAAGAGACGAAAAGGCTTTGACTGTGGGTGCTAGTTTGGACGTTGCGTACATGAAGTTGGGCGAGATATTGACCGTCAGTCCTGACTTGTTGGTGTTGCCTAGTGTGTTGACGCCGTTTGTCAAGGTTGTGGATGGAGTGCTTGTGATTAACCCTGGACAGGCGAGCAAGAAGAGGGCTGCGGGTACTTATGCGAGGTTGATTGTTGGACCGAGAGAGTTGACCGAGGATGAGAGGGAGAAGGATGAAGATGTTGATCATCAGTTGTTCAATAGGGCGAGATGCGATATTGTCAGGATATAGAGTGCTCTGAATGAATAAGAGTCAGAAAGATCGTCATCTTGAATTTTCTTGTATCGTTGATATGCAACGACAAATGCCCCCGTCTACTCTAACTCTAGCCTCTTTTCTTTCACAACTTTGCCTTTTCCTTGCTCTCCACCACCACCGGATCGATATTCGTCTTGTCATGCTCGCACGTACTGCACACCCTCCCCCTCGCATCTCTAATCACACCCCTAACAGCCGCTTGCTGCCTCCCCACATGCACAACCTCACACTCGACCCCAACCACCTCACCCACCCCCACCGCACGCACATACTTGACATCCAACACCC
>JALPCE010000213.1:0-41585 GCA_026538705.1 Aureobasidium sp. GC_Fusr_1
TAGCCATGGCGCTTGCCTCCGCGCGTTCATCGACCAACGACTTTTGCACAGGAGAATAGCAGACACGAATTTCCATATCGCATGCTCCCTCTGGATGTAGCCTTTCTCGAATACTTATGTCCTTTGGCAGTTCCCTATCGAGCTCTGACCATTTACTCTGTGATCGGGATCGCTGATTGGGATGATTGCTACCTACCCGTGTTCGCTTGATTGCACCCCTACTGCCAGGGTTTCACCACCAACGAGGGGTACAAACAAGCGAACACGGGTAGGTAGTCATTGTCGAAGAATACGGCCGAGGTCGTCAGCTTTCCTCCGCGGCATCGACAACAATCCTGACTTTACGAGCAGTTGATGCAGATATTGTATTTCCGATATTTACTGTTGCCTCTATCATGAAACTTACACCACAATGATGGATAGCACACCTGTCTATTCTTTTACCATCCCATCGGTGTCTGACGGCACTCCTCTCGACTGCCGGCTATACCACCCTGCCTCACTTCAGGATGCACATTCAACACAGCAAAGAACCAGGAAGGCTGCTGTTATCGCACATCCTTATGCGCCCTTAGGAGGCTCGATGGACGATGCTGTCGTGACAACAGTGGTGGATCAATTACTTGATCTGGACTTCGTCGTTGGAACATTCAATTTTCGGTATGGCTCACGTTTGGACATTGTGCATTACGATCTGTACTGAATGACGAACAGTGGTGCCGCAAACTCTCAAGGGAGTCCCAGCTGGACTGGTAAAGCGGAGCGAGATGACTACATCTCGGTCGCTGGACATATGCTCTTCTATGTCAATCAACTCTCAACGCCAGGGACCAATGATGCGAGCCCTGCGCAACTCCCTGGTGATGGTATATCAAGCACACCTTCCAAACATATCACTCTAGTCCTGGGCGGATACTCCTATGGCTCCTTGATAGTCACGCATCTCCCTCCAACAGCAGAAATTCTGGCCATGTTCCGCAAAACACAATCATCGACTTGGGTGTCTGAGATTCTACTACGGGCCAAGGAGTTGGCCTTGCAAACGAAAACATCACTTTTCAACCAGATGGACACTCGAGGTAGGGTCTCATATACACCATCACGAAGACAGCATAAGCGTCAGTCAAGTTCTCAGCACTCGATTATATACGGTGGTAGCGATAGCCCTTCCCCTGCAGACCGCCACAGCATCGATCTCGTACATAAGGGCAAGGAACTACCGGCACGATTCAAGCATGCCATGCATCTTCCTCGCACAAAGTCAGCTTCTTCAACACCAACACATCCATCAGACTCCTCAGCAGATGGCATGTCTGCAGAAGAAGCACTAATAGTGGAGGGCCTACCACACGTCTTGACTCACTATCTTCTAATCTCGCCTCTACTGTCGCCCTTGTCTAATTTCCTATCTCTCTCGACCTCAAGTCTGATGTTCTGGCGACAAGCTGATTTCATAACGCATAACTTGGTGCGGCATCCCACCTTGGTAATCTTTGGCACCAAGGATGTATTCACTTCTTCTCATAAGCTCGATGTCTGGTGCAAGAAGATGAAGGAGTGTTCTCTGCAAGTTGCTGGATCAGATGGACAGTCAAGCTTCGAATGGAAAAAGATCGAGGGTGCAGGTCACTTTTGGAGAGAGCATGGAGTGGAAGCGCAATTGACGGATAGTCTGCGAGGGTGGGTGTATGAAGTGGTTATACAAGAACAGCAGTAGTCATCTCGAAAGAGGCACTGCTAAGAAGATCGAGTGTTATCTTGTGGACAAGAGAGCAACATGAGAGTGGTGGGTAGAGTAGCTCTTTCGGCTGCGGCGCGGCGCGTCATGCCCCTCGTCGTCACAACCACTTTTGTCCCAAGTCAATGACTTTCAACTTTTATTTCTCCAAATAATACAACACCCCAACAACCACGCAATGCCGCCAAAACGCATGACAGCAAACCCCCTTGCGTCTCTGCGCTACCGTCCAGGAAAAGCCGTCGGTGCCGACGAATCATCATCAGAAGAGGAAGAATCTGGCTCCGGCTCAGAAAACGAGCAGCAACAACAATCCAAAACAACAACCACCGCGCCTCCAAAAGCAACCTCGTTTCCCAAATTCAATTCCAACATCAGTAAAGCCGACTTAGAGCGACGGAGACAGGAAGCTCAAGCCTTGCGCGCCCGCGAAGCAGAGCTAGCGCAAAAGGCCCAAGAAGGCTTCGAGACGGCTTCCGAGAGCGAAGACTCTGGCAGTGAAGAAGACACCGCATCGGACGAAGACGACGAAGCCTCGGAATCCGAAGAGGAAGCACCAACACGCAAATTCATCGCCCCGACCTTTGTCTCAAAAGCACAACGCAAGACCGTCGCCGCGCCGCAGCAAAATGAGGAAGAAATAGCAGCAGAAGAAGAACGCAAGCGCAAAGAAAAAGCCGATGCCCTCCTCCAAGCCCAAATAGAAAAAGACGCACAAGCACGTGCAGCAGGCCGCAGAGCCTGGGACGACGAAGACCCAGACGCCCTCGAAGACGTCGACGACACCGACAACCTCGACCCCGAAGCCGAGCTCGCAGCCTGGAAACTCCGCGAGCTGCGCCGTGTAAAGCGCGACCGCGAAGCCATCGAAGCCGCCGAAAAGGAACGCGAAGAAATCGAACGACGTCGCAACCTCACAGCCGAGCAGCGAGAAGCCGAAGACGCTGCACACATTGCCGCTCAAAAGGAAGAAAAAGAAGGAAGAGGCCAAGCAGGATTTATGCAAAAGTATCACCACAAGGGTGCCTTTTTCCAAGACGATGAGCAGTTGCAGGAAATCTCTAAGCGCGACATCATGGGCGCCAAATTCCAGGATGACTCTGGCAACCGCGAGATCTTGCCGCAATACATGCAGATCCGTGACATGACAAAACTGGGCAGAAAAGGAAGGACGAAATACAAGGACTTGAAGGCAGAAGATACTGGACGATGGGGCGCAGACGAAGACAGTAGAGGCGGTCCTGGCTATGGAGGCGACAGATATCGGGATAGAGAAGGAGCCACTGGAGCAAATGCTTCCGTCGTGGGTGAGAGACGAAGAAGAGATGATGATCGTGGTGGACGAGACGAAAAAAGGCCACGCTACGATTGATCACTTCCAAAGCATATTGAACGACCTTTACGAATTTACATTGACGTCTTTGCGCCCTGACGCATAGGAGTCACCTTGTTGATTGTCAGACGAAGCTTACTGGTAATGTTGAACTGTCCACTCTGAACAGCAGGCATACACCTTCAAAGTACTTCACTCAAGTGTTCCTTCCTTCCGAAATCGTCTTTACACATTCCACTTTTACTCTCGTCTAAGTTACTCGACACTTCTCTCGAAGCAACAGCCCTACCAGCCGCAGAGCAAACCTTGTTCCAATAGCTCAGGGAGCAGAGAAGTCATATGCACTTTTCCACGCAAGTGATCTCAAAATCTGATGGTCAGTGGTAAGCAGGTCATTCTCAGTGCGTCGTCCTCGCCTTGTTATACTCACTTTGTTACAAGTGAACTGAAGCTGCCTCGCACCAACACCTCCCTTCTTGGAGGAAACACAACGCAATTGATCAAACAAGCAAGGAAACATCAGCACAAACTCCAAACTCACAGCAGCAATGGACGCGCAAAGCGAGAAAAATCATGGCCGTTTTCTACGACCAGATGCTTGACCTCGCCCAGCACGAGACTCCACAGGGTAGGGAAGAAGCCAGAGAGATCGCACGCATGCTCCTCGAGCATGCAGATCTTCCTTTGCTCTTCCGCGTGCGCGCACACATCGTTCTTGCCGCTGCTAAGACTGACTATCTCTTCCATGCAAAGGAAGCTGTCCGCTACGCCGAGATGGGTCGAGAAATCTATGGTCCTGGCAAGACGGCAGAATCAAGGCTCGCTGTAGAGCACTTGCTATGGGAGGCAAACGAGGTTTCTTCGCCGCACAGAACGTGACTTGAAGGAGCTGGAGGAGATCAGACAGAGAATCAAGGCTGGAGGACTCAAGTCAAAGAAGGGCGAAAAGATTCTATACGGAAATGTTAATGGTGAATTGACACCTCGGGGACAGAGAATGATTCACTAACGCAATGTGGATGATCACCTAGCAGCCGAGAGACCTTCAGCCAGAGATGAGATTGGCGACGACAGCGAAGATATTGTAAGCAACGAAGTTGAGACCAAATCCACCGAAGAGATCCCAGGACCTCGCCGCTCGACACGTCACAAGTCAGTCAACAAGAACTACATGACTGGCAAGCCAAAGGAGAAGTAGATTGTTCATGTCGAAGGCAGAAAGTCTGTCTATTCAAGACGTCAGACTATGTTCCAGCACGATCCAGTTCGAGGTGTTATAAAAAAAAAACTCATATCGAATTTCCTTTTCCATTCTCCTCATATCGTCTTTGGATGGTAATCTCGCGAACGAGAATCTCGCCACTATCTAGAACTTAAAGTTTAAACACATTCTCGGGCATTTCTGCTTAGGTCTTGAATAGCTTTAGTAATAAGGTCTATATTCTCATAGATATCTTTCTGCATTGTGGTGAAGCCATGATGGTCTAGCTAGCTATAAATTGCTTAACCTTATACCTTTATATCTCTCTTGGTGGTTTGCATAGCTTTTGCTAATTCTTTCTTTCGAAAATCAACTAAGCTTCTAGAGATATTGTTGCTCCTTGCCATCTTGTCCTTGACTTGTGTCTAATCCAGTCTCGTACAGTCGTGTCTGTGTGCTCTTGCTCGCAAATGAAGGTGTTCAAGAATCCCATAGGAATGAACGATTGGTTGACTAACGTTCATAGACAAGAAAAGCAGAAGAAACACCACAGAAAGAAGAAGGCAAAGACAATTGTTTGGAGAAGGAGTGAAATTTTTTTTCTCAAAAAAATACATCGTAGCCTGTAGTAGTGTATAGGCATCATCGTAAATCCCAATTCAATCACCTCGAAAAGCGCCTTCGCTGTTCTGTTCTACCGCAGATAAGACCCACAAAAATAAACAATAGAAACTCGTGACAAAATATTTATAAGAGATGAGACTCAGAACCAAAGCACGCTCTTAGTTCTTGATGTCGCCAACAACGTACTGCTCGGTGATGGACATGGAGCGCTTGGTGATGACGGCACCACCCTCGACACCAGCGGCGGCAACGATCTCGTCATCGACCTTCTTGCGGAGGATGAGGAAGCCCTCCTTCTGCCAGTGGTAAGCGACGTAGCCGAGGACAACGAGGAAACCGACGAGGGGAGTAACGAAGGAGATGCGAGTGTTGGCAGCATCAGCAATGGCACCCTGGATGGGAGAGAAGACGGCGCCACCGGCGACACCCATGACGAGGATACCAGCACCGCGGCGGGTGTGGACACCAAGGTTGGCCGTGCCTATCGAAAAGATAGTAGGGTACATGGGAGCCATGAAGAAGTAGATGGCCATGACGGCACCGATGGAACCCTTGCCCTTGCCAGCGCAGACATAGGCGTTAAGGATGATGGTGGCAATGCTGTAGACGACCATGATGAAGCTGGAAGACAGGACGGTGGCCATGGCGGTGGCGATGAAACGACCGACGGTGAAGGTGATCAAGGCGTAGGAGAGGAGGTTGGAGGCAGCGCTCTCAGTCCAGCCAGCGTTGTCGACAGCGTAGTTGATGAAGAAGGCACCGATGGTGACCTGGGCACCGACGTAACAGAACTGAGCAACGAAACCGAAGAGCATGTTGTACTCCTTCCAGATGCTGCCCTGACCAATCTCACGGCCTTCAAGATCGTGCTCGGGCTCGACAAGGGAGTTGTTGCGTCTGGCCTCCTCAGCAACCTCGGGGAGCTTGGCGAAGACGAAGAGAATGGCAACAGCGACACCGAGGCAGGCAACACCGAGGTAGACGAACTGGACGTTGGTGAGGTTGTCGGCGTTCTTGCCGGAGAAGAAAGCCTTGGAGGCGATGAGGGGACCAATGAAGGAAGCAACACCGTTCCAGGCCTGGCAGAACTGGAGACGAGGAGAGGCAGTCTTGGGGTCACCAATGACAACGGCGTAGGAGTTGGCAGCAGTCTCGAGGGTAGCAAGACCGCAGGCAATGACCAGGGTGCAAGCGCCTGTGATGTGTTAGTATATGGAAAAGATCGAAAAAAGATCGCGAAAAATCAAGACTTACAGAAACCACCGAAGGAAGCAGAGGCGTTGGCCTTAGAAGAGAAGTGGGCAGTAGGCCAGAACATGATAGCACCGATGGAGTAAAGAGAAAGACCCATCAGAATGCAGACCTTGTAACCGAAACGCTTGAGGACCTCAGCGGCAATGGGCGAGAAGATGAGGTAACCACCACCGAAGTACATGACCTGGAGACCAGTGGACTCAAGCTTCGTGATACCGAGGACATTCTGGAAGTGCTTGTTCAAGACATCGAGAAGACCGTAAGAGAAACCCCAGAGGAAGAAGAGCGAGGTGATGAGGGCGATGGGGAAGATGAGCTTCTTTCCAGTAAGGAAGCCACCAGCGATGGTGGTAGTAGCGATGGGAATACCGCCGCCAGCCATTGCTACGATTGTTGATATAGTAGTGGTGAAAGGATTGGTGGGTGCAGGAGCAATGAGCTAGATCCTTGGTAATGAAGGTGTGTTATTTCAAAAGAATGAACGATGGTAGAAAGACTGAAGAGTCTGAATGAGAGACTGGGATCTGCTGATTGATGCTGGATGATGATCGTTGTTTGACAGGAGGAAGAGCTGGTACTTATACTGCTTGCCTCTCTATATTGCTACATTCTCCAATCCCATGGGGACTCCAGATCTGGACAAGCACGTACCGTCTAGTACCATGCATAGACCATGCAACGACGAAGTTTACCGTTCCACCATGGCGTGCACAAGTATTGCAAACGCCGGCTATTCGCGAGCCAATTGGCAAAATTTCGGAAGCTGATATGCCAATCGGGTATGATGCCAGTGCCCAGGCGTTTGCAATACTTCTGCTCTCCATGGTGGTTCAACGGGCCAACGGCCAGCAGCCGGCATGCGCTAGGCATGAGTATTCGGTCCGAAGTACAAGTCCGTCTGGGGATATGCTGGGGTTTGCAGGACTCCAGATGGTCTCCAGACGACAATCGGTCCTTCTTCTGTCCTGTTGAGCTGGGGTTCCGTGGGGGATGGGCAGGCTGGTCAGCAATCGCTCGTCGATCCGACCAACGATTCATGAAACTTGGCACGAGTAGTGAAGCGTAAACTGGCAATATGTCTTGCTTACCGCTTACCAGTTGGCCGTAGCTCTCTGGGGGAACAGTTGCTCTTGCATGAACATACCGCTCGGTGCTCAAGATTCCTCGTGCATCGGACTCGGTATGCATGCAGGCTTCCCCTCGGTGAGAAATCCTATCGGCCTGCAGAACAGCTCGGATTACGCCACATGAATCTGACTGCATAGCTCCGGCAATTAGTTGGGATTGCATAACGTTGCGGCTGTCAACATCATCTCACAAGTGTTTTTTTTTTTCAACTTGTGGCTGCTAGTCAGAGTCAAGGGGGTGCCATAAACGCCCATTGTCGTGCTCATGCATGAGCAGCGTGGAAGTCTGGTAACGGCACGCACGGTGGGTGGCAGTCTCCGAAGGATTTGGTAGCGTCTCGTAAGGTGAGCTGGAACGGTATGTTGCAGCTCGAGATGCGTTCGAGATCCATGGTACAAGCATTGTTGTCATGTCCGATATGCTTGACATCTCAGTAAGTCTCTTGTCTGTTTCTTGACCTTGGCAATGTTGGATCATCGCAACCTCTGGGAGGTCTTACCCATCGACTCGACTGCTCATCAAGCATGAGGTTCACAGCGGCGCGTGTAGAAAAGTTAAGCGGCCTGGATCACGCTAAGCAGGCGGCTAATCTCGCCTGGTTTCGTGGGGTTTCGTGGAGATGTCGCGCTAGGAGAAGACCGATGAGGTAGTCGGGCCGAAGATCATATCACGGCTAGACATGGTTGTCGTGGGGTTCCCCAAGGGGAAGTCTTCTCGATCTTTTCGAAGCCAACTTTCCGTTGACCTTAACTCATCGTGCCAAAACTTGCCTCGTTGTCATGGTGGTCAAAGATGTGGCTGGCTATCCGCATGCCTAGGGCGCAGAAACTCCGGCATTCACAATTGAGGCTTCTCATAGCTTTTGATGTTTCCCAGAAACTGACAAGTTGAAGGCCGGGTTGACTTCAAGTTTTGCGTTAACTAATTTCCCCACTGTCAATATTGTTTCGCGCAAAACGACGGGAAGTTGGAACTGGGTATGGGGAGGATCCACTTGGTATAGCGCTACCCCTCGACATAGACTAATGCGGGCCGATAGGGTAATGGGGAGGCCGCCGTGGTCGCTTCTTTTCTCCCACCGCCTATCCTGCCCATCTGACTCGCCCCGTGGAGATGGGGTGATCTGGAGAGAGAACAGCCTGCCTCGGAAGGGTTGCAAACCATGCTTCTTCAGCTGGGGGTGAACCCAGTCCGTGTCTGCACAAATCGATTCAGTGCTGGGATGACGATCTACTTGCCTGCTGTGGTAGCGTGACCACATTCCCCTACGTACTAGAGCCGCATACCATGTCCGCATCATGCATGTTTTCTTTTTTTCCATGCTTTTGCTCGTTTGCGTGAGGGGTTCCTCGGTCATGATTTTGACTTCTTCCATGTACCTTGTCAATCTTCGAGAAGGTCATCAGACGCAAGAAAGAGAGTCAAGCCGAGGCGGTTTGTCGAAAGGGAGGAGCACCCCCGTATGCAAGATGATGGTGGAGGCGATTCTGTTGATGACGAACGGTATTAGTCTTCGACAAGCACATCGTCGAGCCCTCGTTTTGCGTTCATTGCTCGCATTCGCAAGTGCCACAGATGATTTTACGTCTTGGCCAACAGTACCAAGGATAAAAGCAAACCAGATTAGGTTCGTTTGTTGAGCGTCTGGACTGTAGGATCAATTGGATGCTCGCCGAGGACCAAGATGTCGTTTCCCGGTGGCGGAAGCAGGTGCGCAAGATCTACTTTCCTATCTCTTGGGTCCGCTTGAGATGATCCAGAGTGCGTGGCTTGTGGATTGGGGTCTAGAGAATGCATTGACATGGTGAATTGAAAGGTTGAATATTGATCTTGTCTGGTCAGAATAGCTAGTTAGGGTTACCAGCGAGGCATCGGAGCAACCAGAATACCTCCAAGATTGCAATACAACCCTAATCATGACAAGTTTCTCCTCTGTTTCCTCGCAATACGAACAGGCGCTGGGGTCTCAGCGGTCTTCGTTAGGTCGTAAATCAGTTCCGGAAGCGAGCTCGAGCAATCAATATTGGAAATGATGTCGAACCTTTTTTGTCGTACAGTCATTGCGAGCAAATATGGTATCGAGAGCGCAGTGGTCTTTGGATAGCATCTTGAACGTGCGCATATCACGACACTCGTTGACTCTATTGCCGTGATGAACGCTGCATCCTTGGTGTTTAGTATCCATTGTGGCTGTCATAAGACTCGAGGACAGGACTTACCACTTAGGAGTCAGACCAGTCGACACCAAGCACAAGACGACCCTTGCGGTCGAGCTTTGTCTCATCCCAACCAGTCCATCCGGTGTGATCGCCTCTCGAGTCACGGTGGTCTTTGTTTGAGAAGAAGCGACAGAGAGATTTCATGACCTGCAAGACCGTGACACCACTCTTGTTGGTGATCTGAACAGGCTTCCACTCAACGACGCGGAGGCGGAGGAAGGCAACAGGAGGGTCGGTAGCGTACTCATCGGCAGCACAAGTGTCGGCGAGAACGGTGTCATCGCCGAGATACACCTCGTCGAGGTCGGTGGCGCATTCGTATGACATGTAGCGGAATGCTGGATGCACACGCACATTGGCCAGGTTCGCTCATGCAGTTCTTGAGCGCGAAGTAGTCGAGGTGAGAGAAAACCTGAAGCCAGACTTCCTTTAGGAGCTCAATGGTGCTAGCCATGGTGATTGAGATGCGCGTTGACGATTGGCGTCACGCTAAGTTGTTTGATGCTTGTGTTGAGGTGTTGGTACATGTAATGAGGATGTGTGCAGTGACAGGCCGAAGAAGTGAACGCTCAAGGCACGCGTCTGCCTGATGCGAAGTGGTGAGGAGGAAAGTACGCAGGACGGCGCAACTGTATTGTGTGAAGGAAGGTGCGTTTCTCACCAACAAAGTGATCGCTCAAAGGTTCCGAAGTGACCCTTCACTGACTGGACTTAGGCCTGATGAGCAAACTGCCTGAACCAAGTACTCTTGCGGCACCCAGGTTCTACTAGGATATGTTGCTAATGTACACTCATTACGAACAGAATGAATCTTCTCGACCTATAGAACAAACCTAACATAACAATGGAAGGAATGTGTAGGATCTTGTAGAGACCAGTTCGTCCGTACGATATACACTTTTGGAGCAGCTAGCTTCGCGAATTTACTCCATCATGTCAGCCCAGGACTTTTTCTCTGTGCCAGGAGTATCATCCATGTCGAGCTTCTCAAGCTTCGTTTTTGTCGGGAAGACCATAGTCGGCGGCGGAGCGGTATCAAACTTGGGGGCTGAGGCCGAGCCAGACAGATCTGGGAAATCTGTGGGCTTGGGTACAGATGGAGAGGTTTGTTTCTCTTGCTGTGGGCCACGTCCACCTCTGCCGGGGCCACCACCACGACCTCCTCGTCCGCGGCCTCTGCCTCTGCCCCGATCCTCGCGGTACATGTACTCGCGTCCATCAGTGTAGTCTTCTCTGTCGCCGCCAAAGCCCTCACGAGAGCCATCTGGGTTCCGTTGACTGGCGATACCTCCGTGTGCACCACGTCCTCTGCCACCAGCCTGCCGAGGACCTCCAAAGGCATCTGCATCGTCAGGCTTCTCAGCATCCCATTCTCTGCCGCCCACAGCCTTAAGTTTGCGTAACCTGTTCTTTTCTCTTTCGCCCATCATCTGTTGTCTGTTTCTTCGCTCTTCTTGTCGACGTTTGGCTGCGACTTCTTCGCGCTCGGCAAAGTCGGCCGCATCTGCTTCAGCTCTCGCGTGTGCGGCTGCAAGCTTCTCGTTCTTGAGCGATATTTTTGACATCTTCTCAGCCAACTCTTGTTCACTGAGCTTGGGCTTGCGAAGGCCTCCGGTGGCGGTACGGTCACCGCGTACAGAGTTGGTAGCTGGCTTTGAGGGTTCGGCGGTAGCAGCTGATGGTTGTTGTTCTTGCTGATCAGCTGGCACATGTTTTGGTTGCGGCTCCTTCTTGTTACGGTCTTGGTTGTTACGGCGAGACTCGTTGTTGTTGCGACGGGGTTCATTGGTCTTGCGGTCTGAGTTGGTACGGTCCTGTTGGCTGCGGTCTTGGTCGTTGCGATCCTGATTATTGCGATCCTGATTATTGCGACCCCTGCCCCTTCCCCTCCCTCGAGCACCGCCACGTCCACCGCGAGCTGGTGCCGAAGTCGTAGGTGTTGGCGTTGACTCTGCAGGGGCTGTTGTTGATTCTGATACCACCTCAGTAGTTGTAACCGGTAATTCTGCCTCCAGTTGCTTGATCGGTTCTTCTTGCTTCTCTGGTTCGGTGGTATGATGGATCTCCTGATTTACAGGTTGGATTTCATGGCTGAACAGATCATCTCCACGAGTCTGCATTGACTGGTCGTACTGAATATCGTCGAACAAATCGTCTTGCTGTGCTCCTGTCTGTGCGAACTCGTCCATGTTGTTATCTGTAGATAGTTTGTGAAGTGTTGTCAATGATTGGCAAAAGGAGAGGTCGTCGAAGCTTCCAAGTTCAAAGTGTCCAGACCTCGGGACGTCATTTGTCCGAGCTCGTTTCTCGACGCTTTGGCTTTATATCATCAACTTTCTTTCCGTCCATACCATCAACCATTGCGCATATCACACCATGGACGCGCCCGATCGCAAGAGACTAAAGTCGACGTACAAGGCGGCACAGGATCTCCCTCCGCTGCCGTCGGGCTGGACCGAACACACTGCACCGACAGGTAGTTTCCCAAAAGTTCATGGTGGTCAGCTCAGGACACTCATTGACGCGCTTTAGGCCACAAATACTACTACAACACGGCGACGAAAGCCTCGACATATACACGACCAGCCGCCGCTCCTGCAGTCCCTACTCCGCCACAAGTCCAGCCCGCCTATTCTCCTCCGACGGCCACCTTCCCTCCAGCTCAGTACAACCAAATCCCTGCTGCCCAATACAACCCAAACCCTGCCGCTCAACACGGCCAATCCGCCGCTGCATACAACCCATACCCATCAAATGCTCAGTACAATCCATATCCACCATATGGCCAGCCTGCATTCAACTCTGCTGCTCCCTCTCATGAGCCACGACGTCGACCACAGCCCCAAGATCGCCCTAAGCGCAAGGAAGTCATTCCTAATTGCAAGCCATGGGTCGTTGTTTGTACCAAGCTTGGACGACGCTTCGTCCACAACCCCGAGACCAACGAGAGTTTCTGGAAGTTTCCAGACGATGTCATGAAGGCCGTTGTTGAATTCGACCGCTTAAAACTGGATGACAAGCTCAAGAATCCGGACGAGGCCAGTGGTGCCAACAAGGTCCCTGGAACAGAACGCGCTCTTAGGCAAGAACCCGAGAAGGCGCCTGCGAAACCGTCTCAGAAGCCTGAGGACAAGGCCAAATCGCAAGAACCGGAAAAGCCGCAAGAAGATGCTGCTGGATCAGACTCGGAGTACGAGGAAATTGAAGTTACAGATGACGAGGACGAGGAGGGCGGTGCGCCGCGACAAGAAGAAGACCGCGCAGAAGCTGAAGATGGACCTCTGGAATTTGATGAGGACGATATTGCCTATCAGCTGGCTGCCATGGAAGACTCGTACGGCCTCGATCGCGGCGAATTTGGAGGTGGTGGTGAAGACGAATATGAAGAGGGCATGGAAGGCATCCCCCTGACCGACGAAGACGGTGCAGCACTATTTTGCGACATGCTCGAGGACCAGCACATCTCGCCCTACATACCTTGGGAAACTCTCATCTCTGATGGTCGAATCATCGACGACAGCAGGTATACTGCTTTACCAACCACAAAGCGCAGGAAGGAAGTTTGGGGCGACTGGACTCGTACTAAGATTGTACAACTCCGCGAACAGAAGGCCAAACAGGAGAAACTGGATCCACGCATTCCCTACTTGTCTCTACTGTCTGAGAAGGCAACGCCAAAACTCTACTGGCCAGAGTTTCGCAGGAAATACAAAAAGGAAGATGCTATGCGCGATGCAAAGCTCAGCGACAAGGAGAGGGAGAAGTTATACCGCGAACACATTGCTCGTCTGAAGCTTTCGTCCTCACAGCTGAAGTCGGACTTGATTACTCTCCTCAAGTCTCTACCCCTCAAACACTTGAACAGAGACACCAGACTTGAGAATCTACCCAAGGACCTCCTAATCGACATTCGGTTCATTTCTTTGCCTCCTAAATCTCGCGACGATCTTTTGGAAGCACACATCTCTACCTTGGCGCCCGCGCCAGATGAGGAGGAAGCAGCGACCGAGGAGGAGAGAGCAGAGCAGGAGAAACGAACCAAGGAGAGGAGACGCAGAGAGCAGGCTCTGAGGGAGAGAGAACAAAAGGTTGAAGAAGAGAGGCGAAAGAGAGAAAGGGACTTGGCCTTTGGACGTGGTAGATTAGGCGAGACTGAGAGGGAGTTGGAGATGGCCATGAAGGTGGGACGTAGTGGTTTGAGAGCGCAGATTGACGAGGCCAAACAGGGCGAAGAGTAGATCACGCACTCAACAGTCTCAAAGACTGAAAGCCCAATCGACCTTTATATGCCACATACAAATCGCGAATGCTTGTGGTGAACCAGAGGTGATCCTTCGTGTGTGTGTGTATCAGATATGGCCAAGTCGGATGCTGGTGGTACGACCCGGACTCTGATAAATCTATCCTTACAACACGGCCTCGTACCATGATGAGCACTCTATATCACTCTGAAGCAGTCACAAATACTGCTTATATCTCTTTCCATGTAACTTGCAGTGCCCAGTCGTGCCCAATGTGCTGTTGTATGAATTGGACATTGATTTCTCTTTCACCACTTTTGTGCACGCAAACCTTTGAGTTACACTTCGACCTCCAGCACAATCTCTGACAACACCCCAAACGCATCGTAACATGCTCAAATGACCAGAGACCTAAAGAGTAGTTCCTCAGTGTGATCATCCATCGGGAACACCTGTGGATTCGGTGTTTGGTATGAGTGTTACGCCTGCTTTCGTGCCTTTCTTTGATTTTCAAGGTGTATAGTTATTGTTGCCAAATGTTGTCACATCAAGCCTCGATAGTATAACGGCTAGTACGAAGGTCTCATATCGGTCATCAATATGACCAAGCATGGCTTGGGTAATCCTTAGATGGGAGTTCGATTCTCCCTCGAGGCATTCTTTTTTTTTGTGTGTGAGCGGCAAACTCTTTTTTTTTCTTTGCTTGGTGGAAACATGAAAAAGTGGGGCGGCAGCAGGAGGCTAGTACTATTTGTGCTTGCTGGATAAAGTTATGCAGAGTGGACGTGGCTGGAGAATGCGGACTATCCATGTGTTGCCTGCTTTTGCCCATACCATCACACGAACCTCACTATCCTGCCAAGACTGAAGACACTTTCGCGATAGTAGCGGTAATACACGATGGCGAAATTTCAGATGCCTGAATGCTGGGTCTCGAGGAATCAGTATGCCTCTCACGTGCGTATACTACCGCGTGAGATGTAGTACTCATTGTCTCGCCGTAACACCCTCTTCCAAACTCATCGTGTCGGTATCTTGAAGCTAAGGTAATTAACTATCCTTTAACGAGTGGCGATGTGATGCCCGTCACTGGTCTGTCCTTCCTCCATCCGTCACTCTGTTCACTCTCCAAGATCTCTGTCATCTCGGGAGGGCTTTGTTGCCACGATGACACCCTGGTCAGCGCGGTCCACCACCTCGAAATGGCGGCATGGACAGGACAAGAGTTTATAGAAAACACCAAGAGGCCCTGATCGCAATCGCAAGCCACTCCGATGTCTCGTACACTCACATGCAGGAGTTTATGGAAGATCAAGGATACATGGTCTTTGATTCCTTGGCTATCCTATACTCTCTACAGAACCGGATCAAAGAGTATGTCACACATACAGATGCTTGCTTTGTACATCTCTTTACTGACAGTCCATACAGAGATGCTCAGCGTCAAAGACTACGCGCGACAGCATGGCAAGCAAGAGCACAGGTCACAACTCTACCAATACCAGCTCCAACTTCAACAACTGAAACTTCTGCTCAGGTCTCGAGGACTGCAACTCCTGCTCATCTTAACAACTGCGACTCCCGCTTCGAATTCTGGTCCGGTCTCAACTACTGTACCGTCAAGTTCAATCCTCACTGTTGCCCCGTCGGCTGCGACTTCATCACCCGTGTCGTCAGTTCCAGCCTTCAGTCCCACGCCCTTAACCATGAGCTTCGGTCATACACGTTCAATTCAGGCAGTGACCACGTCTTCAGCTGCGACTCTGACGACCGCGCCGTTGGCTACAACCTCCAATCCTCCACAGTCACATCCAGCCTTTGCTAATGGGTCTGCTATTTTTGAAGACATTGACGACATCGATGATGCTGCATTTGACGGAATTCTTCTGGATGACACTGTTTCCGACGGGTTTCGATTGAGCATCTCTGTTGCTGTATCTGACTCGTTTACAACCAAGAACAAACAACCAAGCATCGGGATTGAGCAGGCTACTCCAAGCCTACCGTTATCTTCACCCACGACATCGTTATCCACACTGAGACAGTCCTCACTTCTGGAGCCAAACCGAGTTTCTACATCACTTTCCTTGCAAAGAAAAAACGACATCGCCATCTATAACACCTTCTCGACGACAAAGTCAGTCAGTCGTAATTGTTATCGAGACTCGTGGTTTTTCTAAGGACAAGACAAGAGCAGGCAGCGACCAAAGAATGCATCAATGAGTTTGATGATGCTGCTGAAGATGCGGCTTCTGAGGCTGATGATGCTGTCGAGAATACAACTTCTAAGACCAATGACACGGCCAACAATGCAGCTTTTGATGCAACACAGTTCCAGCGTATATGGGAAATACCACACCTTGTAGTTGATGACCATGCTCAAGAACACAGTCGTATAGGCGAGTATTGTATACAAATTGCCGGCCGTCTTGGAAGACCAAACAAGGTATGCTCTACCGCCTTTTTTTTTTTTTTGTGTTTTGATTGTTTGTTCTAACAAGATTATAGTGTGCAGGATGCAAACAAAAGAGCGATTATTGCTCTTCGCAATATGACGGCACATGGCCATGTTCGACTTGTGCAGACAAGGGCGTCTACTGTGCACCAATAGCATTTTCTTTCTAAGTGTTAAAGCTACTATATAAGTCTAGCTTTTTATAGGATAACGTTTTTGGACGACCAACACCATTTGTATATCAGTTTGAGTTGCAGATTAACACCAAGTTGGTGTTGGACAGCGTTACAGACTTTGAGCAACTTTTCCAAAGTTTGCAGCATGTTGTGATTACACTCGACAATCTACAAGCCAGCGATCAATTCGAAACAAGGTGGATTTTTGCAAGACTGCCGTGGAGTTTTGTACGGATTTGAGGGTCGACCCGACAGACGTACGTTCCAGCGCCGTCCAAGGCTACACCATTTCCTCAGTCCATTTCACTGCGCTGTCATCAACAGACGAACAACTCTTGCGAGCCCAGCAAAAGAAAGATGGAACGCGCCGACAGCAAGAAAACATGATGGGTGCTGTTATGTGTACAAGCTTGATATACAGATTGTTGGGCACTCCTGGACGTTTTGCCGTTATATCCTCGGGTCTAGAGACACTTGCCGGGCACTGGGAAAGATTCATCAGCTGGATTGCTAGCATGCCAGATCATGGGGATATCTTTGCTATGGCATGGGACACCAAAATTCGGGGTCATCTGACCGAAGATGTCTGCACGGTTACTCCATACACGGCTGGTACAAGACGGTGGGGAATTTGGAGATTCAAGCAGATCACTGATCATGTTCAATTTGAGGTGGTTATTGGAAGACTGGATGCTTTCAAAAGAGCAACAAGCAAAAGACAATCGTCAAAGGATGGCATAGTGAGAACAGAGGATGACCCGCAAAAAGGTCGAAACACTATCCAAAAGTGAGGACTCAATGAATGATTAGCTTTGAGGGTACGGAAGAATGAACTTGCTGGTTCTGCTCTGCAACTATTGTATCTAAATATGTAGCCAGCTCAATTATCAAACGAAGCATAAATCCAATGCTATCAAGCTCCAAGGGACAATTTTTCACAATTCTTTCTAGTCGTCAGCTTTCATGTCCATCTGTCATCTAGCACAGAGCATTGTCGAGCGAGGGATCAAATACAAAAAGGTACTCGAGTAGGGGGACGCATCGGAAGTTGAATTGCCAGCGTGCCAAGCACAAGCAACGCACGTGCCTCACCAACCTCAGGCTTCAAAACTTCTAAGCCAATATTTTCCTCCTCTGATCAAGTAAAAACGATATAACGAAACGGACAAAAGAGATACGATCCTGGCAATGGGCGGAATCGAACCGCCGTCGGGTCGGCGTTGCTGGAATTTAACCTCCACAACGACACATGCTACCACTACACCACATCACCTTAGCTTGTAAGGGTTGAATCCGGTTGGCCAGATTCAGGATCTTGGTGGAGCCGGCGGGTGGGTGGGTATATAGCTCTGTGACTATGCTTCGTTGTTGAGTGAAATTCAAACCAGTGCTTGAGTGTATTGGTTGAGTGGTGTGGTGAAGTCTGATATCTGCCTCTGGATGAGAAGACTCTCTGGGATCATGTGTTGCATATGTCAACAATGATCCCAGCTCCTCTGAAGGCCTTGAGAAATAGCAGAAAGACCTGGTACTTGAATTGGGTGCTGCTGTGACCGTTGTGACTCTCCAGCCACTATTCCGTAGTCATCTTACTCCAATTACCAGTATCAACGAGACGACCACGTTCAAAACGGATACAAACACGACCTGGATGATGAAGACATACCCTCTTGAGAATGTGCTGGCGTTGGAGTGCAGCCAAGCTTACCCGTACTTTGCCGAAATTTTGCAAAAAATCTTGGAGTCTCCCAACTCCTCACCACTTCAAGATGACACGGCAGACCTGCAAAACATGATTCCGCCCGGGTTCGAACCGGGGACCGCCTGTGTGTTAGACAGAAGTGATAACCAACTACACCACAGAACCAACTATATGTAAGAAAATTTGAGATGTGTATACTTAGTTCACGGCGCGCGCCGACTGAGGTCAGCACCAAACCCCTTGTGCAAGATGCTCAAGCGAAGCAGGCGCGTCAAAGGTCATGCTCGTTGTCGTTGACGGGCGTTCGAAGACATTGTAGGGAAAACGACCTCCTAGAGGCTTCATCTTCAGATCAATCCTGTGATAGACTAGTTAGCGCTACTACTCAAAGTTTCAGTCACAGAAAGCATCTCACGGCAGTCGTGCTTCTGCTCTAGATGAAATGAGCTGTTGTTGCAGTTTTTCGTGTTGGCATGAAGCTGGTGACACAAGTGGCTCTCGGCCACGCAAGCGTGCTGCACCGATTGCATAACAAATCGCGATAACCTGCGTGTCTTGAGGCAAACAATCGGCCGATTGCTGAACGCCCATTCCGAATACCATTCCCATTTTCGAATCACCGAACTGCATCACAATATTATTGCCTGGCAACCTGGCAAGCCACAATTCGCGTGTATAACAGCCCGGTGGTTAGAAGCGACATGGCGACGATCGTGACTACTTTGGGGATCATCGATGTTTAGCTAGACAGGTGCGGCACGGGAGTGTTTTAGGTACCCGAGAGAAGCACGTGGGAGTTGGTTCTTTGCTAACAAGACTATTGCGACTTTTGCTGACGTTTGAGATGGTGGCCTTTTGTTTCCAGTCCAAGTTCGTGTCTCTCCACCTCGCGCGAGGCAGTGATATCCTCGAGAGCAGTTTGGAGTACGTACAGCAGCTCTCCGCCATCGTGGAGTGCTGTTTCAATTCTCATGCAAAAAGAGGCACAAAGAACGATCTAGAACGCCAGGGTCTGACGATGATTCCGCGGCTCTAATGCAACGCAAAAGTTCTCGACCTTTTGCCGCTGCGTCCTTTGCTTTGCTGTATCGTCATTGTACAACCACTTTTCCCTTTTGGTTTTCAGATCGGTGATGGGATTGTCTAGAATGGCATGGCCTGACCTTCGGACTTGTTTCGCGACCTCGGAGGGCACCGGATATGCGCCGATGGCATGCGAGAACGAGTCCGCAAGCGACTTTCGGACTGGCTCGCCATGTGTTTTCGCGCCGCCAAGTGGGTGAACGTTTGTTGAAAAGTCCCTCGCATATCGTCGCTCTCCCATGCTGCTGGGTCACCGAGGGTATCTGCGGTAATCTTACTGCGATCGACCAGTGAAATGCGCGAGTATTGTTTGGCCAGGAAAGAGTCGTGTGCGCCAAGTGGTGGATTCTCTTCCCTCGGCATGCTGTTCAGGGTGCGGCGTTAGCGTGATGAGGGGGGCATAAGCTGTCAAAGTTGATTGAGCCTCTGCTGTCTTGTGCACCTGGATCAAAAAAAGAAACGGCGGTGATATGGCTCCGGGAAAGCCAATCCCTTGTATGGTGGTCTAACAAACGATGCCTAAGCGGCTTGTGAGCCAGTACCTTGGGCACGGACACCAGGCACACCATGGAGGTATTTCTCCTCGTGGGGACCCAATCGTTGATTTCTCTATCGTCTTGTCTGTTTCTCGTCCCTTCTTACGAAAGCGAAATCGCCGATTCTACTTTTATATCAGGAAACGCCTAGGAAAAGCCACCATGGCGCCCAATTTTCAGATCGAGATTGACAGTCTGCCGGTTGATCGCTCTGCTGGGTTTCACCAGAAAGTGGTGGATGGTATCGAAGACTTACTGCTGGTACTGGCTGAAGATGGTCGTGTGTTGTATGCTTCAGCAAAAAGCTTTTCGCTCATCCAGATCAAGCCTGAAACTCTTGTTGGACGTTACATCAGCACATACATGAATGTCGACGATATACCTGTGTTCCTGATGGAGTGGAAGGAAAACATGGCGTTAGGAAACTCTTGGAGAAGCCATCATCGACTACGACAAGGAGATGATACCTACAGACCCTTTGAGTCGACCTTCAAACCATACACCGACAGCATCATGGACGACAAGACTGGCTCCAAGAAAGGCAACGAGCTGTGCTTGATGACCTCACGGCCTTATCAGATCACGAGCACATCCTTGATGGACTCATTTCTCGAGCACTATACCACAAACATCCGCCTGACCAACCAGCTGGCCTGGCTGAAAGGAGAAGCCGAGGAGTTTTACGAAAGCACAATATCGACCACGACAGCCTGTATCCAGGAAGAAGACACCACAGTCCAATGCGCTGCCTTCAAACTCGAGACTACGACGGCGAATGCTACGACAGTGAGTGTTTCCAGAACCTAGATATACTGGCAAAAGACTTTGATCAGGACAGAATCTCAGCAGAGTTATCATGCTACTAGGAAAACGAGATTGCGATTCTGATGCAAAATTTCCATTGCACATACGTCTATGTTTTTTGTCAATCGTACGGCAACTAACAAGGAATGAACAGCCCTCAATAAAAGTGTCAGACTCGGAAATTCCATCAACTACCCTTTCTGTATCAGGATCGGTAGTGTCCCGCAGCAAAAGAAGTATCTCCGAAACGACCACTTCCACAAAGCCACAAACAGACTCTGTGGTAGGTGATATAGGGATCGAAATCACCACATCACGCCTACAGACGATGAAGGAGACCGGTGCTTGGACAGCCAAACCACGCACCAAGAAGCGGAAACAAGAACTTGCGCAGGAGTATCTGTGCAGAGAGTGCGGCACCACCGATTCTCCAGAATGGCGAAGAGGGCCTCTAGGCTCAAAAACGCTGTGCAACGCTTGTGGATGTGAGTATTCGCGGTCCGATGTCTCGAGACTTATTTCTGATGTTTCGGTTGTTCAGTACGATGGTCGAAGGCCCAAAAAGAGCCTAACTCCTGGCAGACCGAAGTCGAATCTTCGCAATGACTTCTGGCGGAGGCGATGCTTTGGTGGAGCGGTGCAGGCATTACTCCACAAATCAGTCTTCACATAGATAGTAGGAATCGGCGTTACTGCTCTCATAAGCCAGACGACATGTTGGCGAGTATTATGGTAATCGATGGGTCCAGCCATCGTGTCATTAAATCCTCGGTATCAAATCTAAAGCTGGGAGGTCGTAAAATGGTGATGCCGCTCTTTGGGCACACTTCGTTCAGTCATTGCATCCCATAGAAATGCTGTAATGCCTTCTCCGCCTCGGCGAAGTGTTGCTTGGCCTGATCTAACAGGATCCTTGACGAGTTGCATAGCGTCGTCCTCGACTCGCCCTCGGTTTCGAATGTGTCGGCAACTGCTGTCATTTGCTCAATCCGAGCACAACTCAATTCGACCTTGTAGATTCCCAATGTCGCACTAGGACCTCTGAGGTATCGGGCTTTGCTCCATAATTGTTTGACATCTTGACTCTCTCTGTTGTAACTAGTTAGTATAATTCAGAGAAGCCAATTCCTGATGTGTACTGACAGGCATGCATCCATCTCTGTGAAAGTCCGTTGAGTAAGAGCGAAGAAATCGCATACTAATGAGCGAGTAAAGTATTGTTCGTCTTCGTCATCTAACTCCAGAATATCCTGGAATATGGTCACGTTGACGGCGTAGTCTAGCTCTGGCAGTTTTGAGATTTGGTATGTCCGGCCCTGAATGATGTCAATAAACCATGCTCTTTGGAGACTTTCAGCAACAAAACTTACACCAGTAGCCGTCGACTGGAAGGCATGGGACATCTGAGCGTGTTGTAGCATGGTGGTGGACTTTTTGCAAGTGTAAAGTCTTGGTATTATGGTAGACCGTGTTAAGGCCAAGTTGGGCAAGCAACGTGAAAATGGTCTTCTGAAGCGGGGCGGGCACGAAGAGGGTAAATATTAGAAGCATCAAAGCGAAGGTTAACCTGATGGATTGGTGGAGACGCATGCATGTTGTCAAATAGACGCTCGGATTGCTTAGCCGTCTAAACATGTCCACCCACCTGCATATCATCGATCGGCATGTGCCTGCATGCAGTTTTGTTGACTCGAATTGATGACAGACCCGTAACAGCCACTGTCGTCTCTTTTTCGACAGCCAGTCTTGAGCTCATACATCACATTGTTGCAAGTTTTGTCCTCTCGGATTCAGGTGTGCAAGGCATACGACTCCGCCCTAGCACCACAGACTTTTTCCAACAAGAAGCGTCGGTGCGAGATGAGGAGAACACTCGCGGGATGACGTCGGTCTCGTGAGCGCCAGGGGCAGTTTGAACTATGGGAGCGCGTTTTGGGACGAGTCGGCAAAGGTTTCTCAAACAAGCTTGCATACAGTTCACTCCTGTCCAAAGTTAAATCGAACACTCCGGGGAGACCGTTGCCTGTCACAAGTATTCCAGCACGATTCTAGAGTGCTCTCTTATAGGGCACGTACACACCACACGGCTGGTATATTCAGCCTGGATGCATCCGAAATGTACAATGGTTGAGTATCTTGGGTTTGTGAGTGAGCAAAGGTACCACATACGATTCCGATGTGCAAAGCCCGTTGACCCTTCGGGATTTGATTTTCGAGGCTCTGCACAACCATATCAAGCAGCCAAGCATTCTTTACATGGGCTGACCATCAAAAGTGGGTTCCTCCCTGACGGACGGTCAAATCGGGTTCCGTATACCATATTACGATGTTCACCAAGGATCGAAATGGTCGACTCGGTCAGACTTCCGCTGGGGAGACGGAGCGACGACCGCCGACGGAGTTGATCCGTTGGTCCTTCGGTGCTTCCTTCTTATCACGGGAGTTGCGGCCACTGTGCGCGAGTAAGCCCTATTCGCTTGCGACTCGTTGATATAGTGGACAGAGTGGCAGAGAAGTAGCCCTCGTGAGCACAGCCGAGACTGACTGTATCTCGTGGAGTCACTGTATAGTGCAGGGGGTCATCCGTGTTCTTCAAGGAGCGCTTGCGAGTCGTGGACAGCTGTAAGAGGGAGCGAGCGTCACTAGGTGTTCTGACAGGCTCGCACACGTGGCATGGATGATCTTGAGGAGTTAGGTCCGCGCACATACTTCAGTTGTGAAAACACCTGCAAGTTGTTGGAGCGAGATCGGAACACTATGGGAAGCTGGCAGTGCGATACGTGATCTCTTTGATAGGGTTGACCTTCGGCAATGTAGCTGGTAGCCTTCTCAGATCGAGTACCCGGATGGCAGGGGCAGAAGACATCATCAACAAGATGCGCCTTCTTTCGACCAACTGCTTGTCTTGGGTTGCGTCTTCGGGAAGCGGCTGTGACCGAGCGAAAATCGATGAAGGCCAGACTATCAAGCGGCATCGAACAAGAACAGACTGCCTTGGCCAGCAACAAAACCGACATCATCATGGGCTGACCTGAGATATACCAAGTGTCGGTTGAGTGCAGCCGTACTCGACTTGACCATGTAGCAAACATCACACGATCATGATGATATTGGTTTTGTTTGTCCAAACGCTAAACAGGGGTGACAGGGAGGGCTTGACATACCCTTTCTTGGCGAAATGATGCGTTTGCGATGCAAAAGTTGGAAGCAATCGTCAGAACACAACTCGCACACCAACCGACTGCCACGCGCCATCACAATCTCACGCACGTCAACACATCTTCCACATCCAACGCAAATGGCAGACGTGCGCTCGCTCTTGCGTAATGAGCGCGTGTCGCGCCGCATCAACCACCCTCACGCAAACTATTCGGACTCTGGCAAACTGCTATGCGCCGTCTGCAACGTTCAAATCAAGACCGAATCGCTCTGGGAGAATCACATCAAGTCACCTCAACATGCTGCTCGACTAGATCATCTTCGCGCAAACCCCCCACCAGCACCAGCAACGACCCGGAAGCGCAAGGCGGGAGAAAACGAAGATGAGGGCAGGAAGAGAGTCAAAGCCGTACCTGGAGGTTTCGTGCCCGAAGGCTTCTTCGACCCTGCTGAACAGGGTGCGCATGAGGATGAAGGCGAAGACGAAGACGAAAATGTGGACACAGCACCTGTTCGGTCAATACCAGACGCCCCTGTCGTCGAATCACAGCCCGCCGCTTCTGCACCACCTCCCGCGCCAGACGTGAATGAAGATGAATGGGCCGCCTTCGAGCGCGAGATGGCTGCCACCCAAACCACTGCCCTTCCCATCATCAGCGCATCTGCCACCATCTCGGCCGCCCCTGTCACAGCCGAGGAGCTGGCTGCCAAAGCTCGCGAGGAACAAAGCGCACAACGAACCGCAAGAGAAGCAGAGATAGAAGCTGATACCGAAGATGCCGCACTCGCACTACAACAAGAGTTTGACGAGATGGACGAATTGGACGAAAGAGTGAGACGTTTACGAGAGAAGAGGGAAGCTCTGCGTCTTTCCAAGCAGCAAGACACATTGCCAGACGCCCCTGCCCCTACATCAGATGCTTTGCAGGAGGACAAACACGTTCAAAAACATGACGAAGAGGAGGATGATGATGATGACGACGAAGACGAATTTGACGACTGGACCTTTGGCGCTAGGTAGGTAGCAAGGCACTCTGCCCCTTTTTCTGATACCCGCAATGCTACCGTTACTGCCAACCTCATATATATGTTAATCCCTCCTATAGAGCATGCATGCGAGACATGTGCATTCACCAAGAGAAAATAGTCTAAGCAAAATCAACTATGATGTCATTGATTTTTGAAACCACTACGCACTCTCTACGAGTAATTATTCCTCATCTCTTTGTACACTCTCCTCATATTCTCACTAGTTCACTATGACAAAGTCGTGCACCCTCTGTTCCACACCCAAGGATATCCTCATCCGCTGCCAGATTGACGAAACACAAAAATGGCATTTCGTCTGTCCTGGCGCATGTTGGAAGTCTGTCTCTGGAGGTGTAGAAGATGCTCGTGGCTTGGAGGGCAAATACCCATACTATAAATATGGTGGTATGGTATGTTGTAAATCGTGTTTTCAATACTCGAGATTCACGAGGAACAACGCTAATGGATAGTACAGTGGAAGGATAGAAGTGCCGATGGACCCATCAGTGCAAAGAAGCCGAGAAAAGTCAAGGAGAGGCAGAAAGAAGAGATGAAGAAGAGGGAGGAAGGGAAGGCTGGGGAACAAGCGCAGGATGATGAGGAAGAGACTGCTGAGTAGTTTGCTCCCCCCGAGCGTCGACTTTCGCCTTGCGACTTCATCGGCCCGCGCAGATGCCATCAAGCGCCATGCAAGACCATCTCTTGAGAAGCGAACATCTGTTCTCAAGATTGGATCCAGACATCTGGCTGCCTGATTCTCTTGGATTGCGATGCAATGGCTCGAATTCAGCGCTTTGGTGTCATCAAGCTCGAGTCCACTGGTCTCCAGGTCATGTACTTCGGGAATGGTGGTTACCTCTTTTTCTCCACCATCATCGCTAAGGTCCTCAAGCGTTTCGGCTACAAGGTCTGCATTCTGATGGGCCTCTCTCTGTACTCTATCGGTGCCATCAAAACTGGCTCACAGCCCACTTCTCTTCTAAGGCCAACGCCTCTGCTTCCTTCGGTGGTTTCTGTGAGTGATCATGACTTATTCTGAGAGAATATACTAATATGCTACAGGTACTCGCGGTCTTGGCTTGCAGTGGTGCAACGATGAGGGTGTGTCGCCAATATTTTGTCAGAGCAAGTAAGGATCATATTCTCGCCGGCTCGCCAGCCCATGCCCTGCGAATCAACTCTCGAATTCCATCCCTCTCCATCGCTCTTGGGTTCGCATACTGCATGCTCATTGCAATGTCCGTAGCCTTGTCTATGTCTTCTTCTTGCATGCCAAATTCCTTCAAGGCACGAGATACCTTGAGCTTCTCAAGCAGAATATTCAATCCTTGTATCGCATCACCCTTACTATCAGGCAACACTGATGCTAGTTTATCCATCGTCTCAGGGATGGCAGGAGCGTTATAAGCAACAGCGTGTGGCAGGATGATAGTGTGTGTTTCGGCATGAGGAAGATTGAAAGAACCACCGAGTGTATGACAAAGCTTGTGATGCAACGCCATAGCAGAGCTTCCTAGACACATACCGCAGAGCCATGCGCCATGCTGAGCTTTTTCACGAGTCGCTCGATCATCGGGGTGCTGGACAATCGCCGGAAGTGCCTCCGCTAGTTCCTTGATACCCTCCAGAGCAAGCCTAGAGATGGTCGGAGTGATATTCACGGCGTACAAAGACTCCACCGCATGAGCTATTGCATTAACGCCAGAGTAAGAGCAAGTAGCCACTGGCAGCGACATTGTGAGATCAACGTCGTATATCACAAAGTCCGGTTGGATCTTTGGATCGGTGCGTGTGACTTTTCGTCCGTTCTCCGTTTCGCCAAGGATTGGAGTCAATTCGCTGCCAGAGTATGTCGTGGGTATGCAGATATGCTTGAGTCCAGTACGAATAGACAAGGCCTTGCCTAGACCGACAACAGAACCTCCGCCGATGGATACAATGCAATCTGCAGCCTGAGCTTTGAGTTGTTCGAGTGCTTCTTCTGTGACAGGTTTCGGAGTATGCATCACTGCCACATTGAGGATTGCGGCAGGTGTCATCGAGGCACTGGTAAAGATCTTGGACAGCATTTCTCCGCGAACTATTCCATTCTTTCCTTTTGAAGTAAGTATGAGTGGTGATGAGCTGCCCAGTCTTCTGATCTCGTCAGGGAGTTTTGTGACGCTTTTTGAGCCAAACAAGACTTTGTTGGAGTCAGCATCGTATGCGGGGGTGTCCATGTCTGATGTCCGGCAAGAGCTTTGTTGTATCCGAGAGGTTCAATGTGTAGAGTGTGATTACTTGAAGTCAGTCATACAAGTGGGGTGGATGAGCAAACAAGGTATGTGGGGTCGGGAGTTTGAGCCGGAACTCGGAAGACAACCCAGTCTTCCGACCAAAGAGTTCTGATATTATCCAGCTATGATGAACACTTTTCCGGGCAACGTGTTGGGAAAGACTCTTTTGACCACCAGTGCCGATATTAGGGTGTTGCTCTTGTTGCTCTTATATGTCAGATGCATCAAGTCATGGCATGTTCCCACTCAGTGCTGTTAATGGAATAGACATTGTTCCGACTATCGCCTGCTTCCTGCAAGTCCTCCAGTAATGGAGAGAAGCCGAAACCTGTCCAATCGTTCGAGTCCATGGTGAAATCTTGAAGTATGTTTGGGTCGATCAAGGATGCCATGAATGCTTCTGGATCCTGGACGAAGCTGGTGCTACTGATCTCACTTGGCAAAAGAGAAGGTCCATGGCGTGCATGATCGTCAGAAGCATCGCTTGCAGCAAGCGCCGCGGGCACGTTCACCCTTGTGTCCTGATTTTGCTGTGTGTAAGCAGTAGCAACCTCCAAGACTTTGCTCAACAAGTCTGCACTACGACGGGCCACACTTGCTTCTTCCATGGATCTCAGGATGTCTCGACTCTTTTTGACATCATCGAGCAGAACATCATGCGCAACAGTGCTGTGTCCAAGCATGACAACATAAAGCACGATCATTCCAGCATACAAGGTGTAAGTCGAGTTGTACCACCAAGTGCGGAAATAGTGCTTGTTCGCATATGACGCGTATAAGATCTGTATAGTCTTGCGCGCTGCTTCGAGACATAGATTGATATGCTTCTGCCTCTCTTGGAGCGCACCCATGCTTGAGTCTGATAGGAACGGACGATGCAAAATAACACGAGCGTTCAGGTAGCGCAATTGGAGGACAAGCTTTTGCTTTGCGGCCCATTCTGGTTCTCGAAAGTCGACGACGTCAAAGTTATGCCATGCCGGGAGACCGAGCTTCCATTGATCGAGGAGTGCGTCTATGAAGAAAGCAGCAGTCGATTTCTGGGGGGCAGTTATCTCTTTTTGACAATGGTATATGTCCTTGGAGATACGTCGCAGTATGACCGCAAAGTCGACCATCACGTTGATCATAGAGATGTTGGATCCTTCCAGATAGGCCAAGTCGGAGCTCGAATCTGGACCCCAGGACTTTTTGTTGGTCAGCAGATTTTCTTCGAGCCTTCTCATCTGACTTGCCTTGATTTGAGGTTGCGGGATGGGATACTTTCTTGGTTTCCCAAGACTGTCAAATCGCCCAGCAGAACAACACATGTCTCTGGATTTGAGATATTAACTTTAGTCAACATAAGCGTGGCTTTGCTGCTTACATCTCGTGAGAGTAGATACACCTGCAGGCCTTCAGCAAGGCACAGATTACGTCAAGAGTTTGGGACTTACCACCAGGTTCTTCGTGCGGCCTTGCAAGCTTCGACCGAGTTCGACATTGACTCGGACGGTAGACCAATAGCAAGCGCAGTTCGAACAGCCATGCCACAGTACATGTAACACGCGTGTGGCTTTAGCGAATTCTGGCAATACAGAGACTATGTGACATCAGCCATGATCATAATCAGCCAGCTCAGACCGCTTACCATCAAGAAGAGCGTCTGAGCACTTTCTAAAGAGCATGCCTCAAACACATCTCCGAGCAGACTTCGAGATTTTCGAAAATAGTGCCTCGATAGTCCTTGTAATGGAGCCTTCCCAAGATCTTGGATGTCTTTTCTATTTTGCGACGCCATTTTGATTTCATGGTGAAACTCTTCGATAAGATATGATCCAGCCACGAGTGCTCCCACAGAAACGACAATGTTGTAGAGAGCAAAGAAGTGCCTGAGCTGAGGAGATCTTTCATGCAGATTATGAGACTGTGCCAAGTATTCCTCATATCGGTTGATGAATGTGTCACAATCAAGCATGGGATGCAGATAGTGTAAGTTATGCATGTAGCTGCGAACGAGTGCTTTCTCGAGGCGTCTTTCGGCGACGAGCACCTTTGAGGCAGGAGGGATACTGCTCGAGGCACGGTCACTCGACTGTTGAAGATTACGAGAAGCGGATGATCGAAAAGCGGAAGGAGATGTTTGATGTGGTGACTTTTCTCTCGAGGGAGGCAGCAGATCATCTTCATTTGCGAGTAGGTTGACAAGAGACATTCTTCCTGCCGGGGTAGGATCTCTCTGATCAGGGTCTATTGCTGACTGATTTGAGCGACCAGGATTTGGGGTCTGTCTGGAGAGACTATGTTGCCGAGCGTGAGAGAACAGCTGGTTGAGCAGTACATAGTTTGAAGATGTCCCGTAAAACTCGGTTCCTTGAGTGCGTTGATTCACATCGCCTACCACGTCACGGTCATGTGAGGTCAAAGTACCGCCTTTGATGATCAGATTGAGGATCCAAAGCCCGACTTGACAAGAAACGACATACCTGAGCGCACGGAGTTGATGCTGACTTCTGGACTCATATCCAACCTGGAAGCACTGTTGGGTACAACTTCGAGGACATCTTGAGTAGAAAGCGATGCAGCATCCCGAGATGGCCAGGATGGAGGGGTGGCTTGCGATCGCGTATCGTCCTGCTCAGAGCTCCTCTCTAATCGATCGCCCTTTCTCCTTCTTGTCCTCCTTCTCTCCTCTCCGTAAAAGCATGGCGCGCCTACACGCAAACATGACGAGCAAGGCTGCTGCTGATTGCACCTTCCCTTCTTGATTCGACAGCGTTCACAAGCATGTGACGCACGAGGTCTGTTACGGGGACCTAGAGGACGAGTATCCGGCGAATTGTCTTCCATGTTTCATTACTGTAACATTGGAATCAGATCTATCATTGATTGTGTTTCCGGCGTCGCGAAAGAGGTAACTTGGACACGCCGGAAGTCTGGTATATGCACGGACCAGGCAACTTGCATCCCTGCCCCTCGTGTCCTCTTTCTCAGTCGAGAGACCGCCTTGTACATACCTAACTATCGGTTCGATAATTCAGTGGCAGCATTGACAGTATTTACGTTGAGATCGAATGACCGAAATGCTCCCTCGAGGTCTCCAATACGCGCTTGTGGTAAAGATGTTGGCGGAAAAGACCCCTTGCTCGGAAGTCAGGAAATTCGGCTCAACTCCGCATCTCCTCACAATCCCATTTTCCGGCTCGGATAATCGAGACAAGTTGTCGTCGTCAAGAACTCCTCGAGCTCTTGATCGTGGGCTCAAACAAGGCAGGAGTATATCCGCTGTAGCACGATTTGGTCTGACACTATTAGTCTCCTTTGGCCTTCGAAGAACCAGCACCACAACATCACCATGCCTGTCTTCGAAGAGACCTCTGACGCGCGTCGGGATCTGAGGATCCTACCATCACGAGCTCTATCACTACCACGCCTTTCACCCAAGACACCCACGACTGGCGATGAACGCGAAGTTGTTGTCATCGGTGTAAGTGCCAAAAACTGAATCCAAACTAACACCATACCAATAACTCATCTCAGGCTGGTCCAAGCGGCCTCTTTCTCACGCTACTACTTGCCAGATATGGAATCTCAGGATCTTCCTTACTTTGTTTGGATTCTAAGCCAGGTACCCTGAAGGCAGGACAAGCAGATGGTCTCCAACCTCGTACACTTGAAGTTTTGCAAAGCCTTGGAATAGCCTCTGAAATTATCGCGGAAGGATGCCACATGGAAGAGGTAGCTTTTTGGAATCCTAGAGCTGACGGCAAGAGTGGTATCGAGCGAACTTCTTTTGTTCCCGATGTTAACGTTCCGGCACGCTTTCCGTTCGAGGTTACCATCCATCAAGGACGAATTGAAAGAATTCTTCAAGAGAATCTCAGTGTTTATGCGCCCGAGGATACAATCCGAAGATCTCATCACTTCTTGGATTATACAGTTGATACTGTAAACCACCCAGAGTATCCCGTACTTGTTAACTATGAGCACGAGCTTGAGGACGGTAGTCGTGTGCCCGGCTCTGTTCGTACAAAGTACTTGGTTGGTGGTGACGGTGCACGTTCAAAGGTCAGAAAGTCCATGGGGCTTGCACTGGAAGGAGAAACATCTGATCACATATGGGGTGTTTGCGATTTTGTCGCTGATACAGATTTTCCGGATGTCCGCAATCGCTCTGCAGTGCATTCTGAAGCAGGCTCTATCATGGTCATTCCTCGAGAGCAAATTGCCACAGGAGAGTACCTCACTCGTCTCTACGTCCAAGTACCAGGCAATGTCGACGCAAAAACAGACCGCACAACAACGACTGAAGACGAAAAGAAGAACGCAAGCAAGAAAAAGCGTGCTGAAGTTACTCTCGAATACATCTTTCAGCAAGCAAATGCTGTTTTTGCACCATACAAGATCAAGGTCAAAGAAGGGACTGCTCCGGATTGGTATGCCGCGTATCAGATTGGCCAGAGAATGACGCCGAAGTTCTCGTCGAGGACATCAGATGGCGTCGATAGAGTCTTCATTGTCGGTGATGGTATGTGAAGATTACGAATGATATGAGAACACCACTAATCGTAATCTAGCGTGCCACACACACAGTCCGAAAGCAGGTCAAGGCATGAACGTCAGCATGATGGACAGCTACAATTTGTCCTGGAAGCTAGCACACTCCATCCTCGGTCTATCTCCCAGAGCTGTCAAAGACAGCGCAGATACAGTCTTGGAGACCTTCGAACTGGAACGTGTTGACACTGCCCGTCAACTCATCGAATTTGACACAAAATTCTCACACATGTTTTCTGGCAAAATTGGGTCGGGCGACTCTTCCACAGCAGGACTTACACACGATGAATTTCTGAAAGTATTCCGTGATGGAAGTGGTTTCACAAGTGGTTGTGGTCTTGAATACAAACCGAGCAAGCTCGTCCGGGCTGCCCAGGGATCCCAAGATATGGTGACCTCGACAGGAGATCTGCTCTATGGTGCTCTTACTCCTGGTAGAAGAGTGCTGAATGTCGAGCTTAAACGTTATGCCGACAACACTACTCGTCAGCTGCAAGATGGTAAGTAGTATACCTTCCCAATTCCTGATTAATGACCGAGCTGATTCCTTACTATTGCAGAACTACCATCGAATGGACGATACCGTCTTCTCGTACTCACCAGTACGAATCTTCTTGACTCTGCTGGATACTCTCAGATAGCACTTCAAGCATGCGCCAAAGTTGTAGAAAGTCATCCTGCTGGCTTAATTGACCTTGTGGTCCTGCACCCTATCAAGGATAGATTCGAGTGGACGCAGATTCCGTCAGAGGTCAAGAAACTTGCGGAGATGAGGACCTACGGACTGGCGAAGAAGGAAGATGCTTATGACGTCTATGGCATTTCGAAAGAGGAAGGAGCTATTGCTGTTGTCCGACCAGATGGATACGTTGGTGTTCTCTGTCGCCTGACTGCCCCTGAAATTGCCAAGGACTACTTGGGAGGTTGTTTGGTTACGGTCTGATATTGTGTATCTAGCTCAGTTTCTTCGATTTCCAAAATTTGAAATTCAAGGCGATGAGCCGCGACGCCGAAGCTGTAGCTCTTTCCACATGTCAACCATTTCACGTTCGTGCAACGCCAACGCTTCCAGCTTGGGTGCATGCCTAGTAATCAGTACAGCAACTTGCTTCGACGCACGTCTGTCTTGCACGGTCCAACCCTTCAAAAACAGCAGAGTCAGCTGTTAAACCATGGGCATTTGCGGTGTCTTGAGGGGGAGGGCGTAGGGTATAGCTACCACCCAGTTCTAAGACTTTCAGCTTGGGACAACATAACGACAGACTTTCCAAGACTTCTACGCTCATATCGTCTCAATTTGAGTACAAGCTCAGAAACTCGAGATCTGGCCAGGCCTCCACCAGAGAGATGAACTCCGCATCACTGAAATTCTTCATGGGCTTGGGAGAACCATACCTCAGCTCTATCATCAGATGTTGTAGACTAAGAGTGCGCAGTTCAAGTAGTTCTCTCTCATCAAACGCATCCTTCAAGCTTAACAGATGTATCGTAACTCGCGTCAATCTTGGCATGAAGAGGAGTTCCTTGAGCGAGAATCCTTTCGTATGGTAAGATTGTGATACCGATACTGTTAATCTTCTGCAACACTTGGATGGCAGCTGATAGCATAGAAGACGTCCTCTGAGCCATAGTCAGCGTCGGCCATTCGAGTGACGATCAAAAACTACCTGCACCCAGACTGATATGTTCCAAGCATCGAAAAGGCGTCTGGCTCCGGCGTCGGATCCTCTCAAATATCCCTGGCAGGTCGAAATGAGCCCCAAGCTCGAGATGTCTGATCGGAAGTGGCATGACTGCCGACCCGTGTCACACCGAGCGAGCGCAATCTTGGACATTTCTTTGCGACTTGGTCCAGAAAATCACTAGGAATGAACTCATCCCAGTGCTGCAATTGAAAATGTGCAAGTCTAGGACTGAGATGATGTGATAAGATATCCTCGCATCCGTCGTGTACTCCTGTCTAGTCTGATTTATTCCAGCTTTGGAAACTCGAGATCTGTAGTTGGGACGCAAACATGCGGTCGGCATCAAAGCTTGTAAGCCGAGGTTCTTCCATACTGCCTCTGTTACATTATTTCAACCCTGATCCAGAAATCATATGATCCTTGCCTCAAATCAAGCTGAGGCCAATCGACCATCACCTCTCAGAGAATCAAGCACGAACATCATGCCAGGCCAGCACGACTGGGTGCCTGTGGTAGTCATCCATGATTGCCAGTTTGTCAAGTGCTGGAGCGTGGTTATCTATAATACGACCGAGTTGTAGCGGGGTTAGTCGAGCGGGAACTCCTTGGACCTGTGTGTCGTCTATCGCGAAAGATCTTAGTCTGGGAAACATGACTGTTGAGATATCGTTCAAGACCTGCAGGTCGTATGCTCCATCCAATCTTAATTTCTCCAACTTGGGACAGTGGTTGGAGAGACTTGACAGTACGGAGATTGATCTCTGATCCCAGATGACCTCGAATACAAACTTTTTGAGCTCGGGCAATCCAGATATCATGAAGTCGCAGTCAGAGTCCGTGGAAAGCGGTACTATCATGCTGTTCATATCGGTCGCATCCGATGCCACTACAGAAAGTTTTTCAAGTCGATGGAGACTGCGCAGTGTAAGCAATTCCTGTCGAGTGAACGTGGTCATCGGCATCCCAGAAATCTCCAATCTACGTAGGCTGGGCATAGCTTCTAAGTCCTGAAAACATGACTCATCTCCCTCTTGGAGGCTCACGTAGAACTTCACAACGTTTGGCAGTACTCGAGTCGCAGCTGAGATTACAGCTGGAATTGCCTAATGTATGATCAGCCAGGCGGGTACCAAGTGGAGGACAAACGGATCGGATCTGTATATCATGTCTTTCCCATTGGATGTAGTGAATAACCGTGTGACGCCATCAAGAAGCACATTGCAGTCAAGAGACAGCACTACGCTCGCGAAAAGCTGAGATATTCTCGTCTTTTGTTGAGTATGTGTGCTACTGAACCTCACTGCAAGATTCTGAAGTGCACGCGTCGATTTATAATACTACAGGAAGAGGGCAAGAGTCGAAGACTTTTACACACAGGTGGGAAGTGTACTTACATTGAGTTCAAACTTTGTCAAGTTGAGAAAAGGGGTACTGTTCCGTTCTTTGATCATGTGGAAGAGTTGTGGCTGAACCAGGGCGTTGTCGATTATCAAGTCTTTTAGCTGAGGCATCCTTGAAAGCTGGAGCAGAAGGTTGTCAGTGATTAGCGCACTGCTAGATCCCACGCCAAGACAGAGCTCAATCGCTTCAAGACGACGACTGGTATCGAAAAAGCTCAGAAATTCGTCAGGTTGGAGTTGAGGATCGACCATTGAAAGATTTATACGCTTCAGTCGTGGGCATTTCTCGGTCAAGCGCATGAAGAAGCTCGCAGTACATATGGAGTACCACGAGTTTACCGTGAGCTCTTCGAGAGCTGGCCCAAAGTATTGGGCGACTGTTGAATTCCAGCCGTCATGTATTCCAGACAGACGTAGAAGGCCTGTGGGATCACGGCTTATAGGTACAAGACCCTTTGGAAAGTTGCCGAGTGTGAGGGTTTTCAGCCTCGGAAATCGTAGACCAGCGAAAAGAGTGTGTAGGGTGGGATCTTCATTGCTGACAAAATCCAGTGTTCTGATGTAGGAGGCAAATATCTGACGGCGGCTTCTTTTGATGGTAGCAAGAGCCTCTACAGGTGGCGCCGTCCACACGATGCGATGCACGATATTCCGCCAAAAAGGATTCACGCGTGCGACAGGGGTCAGCGAAGTTCGGCCAGATATCTCATTGTCATTGCTGATTAGTTCGATAATCCTCGTGAGGAGCTCGGGGCTCTGTAGTACTTGATCCATCTTGGAACACTTTGCATGTAGAAATTTACGAAATGACCAGTAAAATGTAGATTGACAAGTCTCAGAGGCGCGCATCCAAGTTCATGATGTTTACCAGTGGATGTCGTCTTTGTGAAACGTACTATCAAGACAACATGCTCTCGATCTCTCGCGTGGTACTAGGGTTGGGAAGGGCAACCGCGAAGATCGAGTTCGGCAAAGTGGGGAGGTCGCAAATGTCCCAAACCCGAGGTTACCCCATTCGATCAGGCCTCAAGAACCTCAACCTGAAAGTCACCACCTCTCCAGCACAGGCATATTGTTCTACGCCTGCCCATATTCTCTGGCATCACAACAGTCAATGCGATGGCTTTGACGATCACCGCGTCTCTCTTTCGGATACTGATAGGCATTCCCATCTTGCTTCTTGGTTTCAGGGCTATTGATATTCTCAACCGACCGCTTCCATTAACGCATGACCTCTCAACGATTCTCTCGAATCAAACTCTTGCCCTCGAACTTCCCGGCCATAGCAATATTGGTATCGCGACTACTTACGTGCCGGCTTCACTCTACGATCATGGCCGTGCTTCGGTCTTCTGGTGTGGTTTAATCGCTCTTGCATCGGCCCTAGGTCACGGGATCGACAAATTCAAGCATCATATCTCTTCTCAACTTCTTACACTGGATGAAGGTGCCAAGACAGTACCCAAAGGCGAGAAGTTGAAGTTCCATTTCCGAGGCGTGAAAAATCTCGACATGACTGGATGGGTCAATGTTACTGAGCCAAGAGATACTTTTATGGCATGGGGATCCTCGGTTTTTGCCGTTGTTGGAGTATTGTATCCAACAATTATCGCTAGCATCCAGAACTTTGCCAGCGATAACGTCACTGACCAGCTGGAGCGATTCTCAAGCAGTGGTGCAACGAACAGTACAGTCTTCGGAAACTCGAGCACTCATGGCACTTATACTCTTGAGAGCTGGGCTTGTCAGATTGCGCCATTGGTCTCAGGTCCCGTCAACACAACCATACCTACAAGAGCAAGAGAAGTTCTGAATCAATCATGTCGCGACGCACACACCTCTCGCTACTTGTTGCTCATCATGCTGCCACTCACAATCTCAATGCTTCTGTCTATTGCCAAACCGCATTGGTTTACTTTTACATTCGGAGCCGTGGAGAGGCCAGCCTGGATGACCGTACCACTCGAGGACAACGATAAAGATATCGACAGTGACGAAGATGATGACCCCATGGCTGGTTTCGGCGGCAATGCAAGAGCTCAATGGCAACTGGATTGAATGCAAATGCCAAACGTTCTGCCACCTCAAATCAACACATCCATACACTTATAGATCTCCAACATCGAACATACCTTTCATTCGAAATCCACTGCGTCGCCAAGACAACTACCGCGCTCGAGTGATATCAGCCCATGGAATCGCTGTGTTCACTGTAGCGGTCCGTTGGCGCAATGGCTTGCCATCAGCACCATGTTCTGGCTTAGATCCCCAAGCGAGAACCGCTATGTCTGAACATCCAGCCTGACCCACTGAGACGCCGCCGCTAGAGCGGAGTGGCCGACGGGAGGTAAGGTGAAGTGGGAGGTCCTTTTTTACATGTCCTCTCCTTCCTCTGATCTTCTCTCCGAATTCTATGTTTGTGCCTCACTTTGATCTCAAATTTAGTCTCTCAACGTAGTGAACAACCACGTTGTTAGACCATGGAATCGGCTTTGCTCACTGTACATGTTCTTGTCCGGATCTCAGACGACACCGCTACGGGGTGATCATTTCGCTCTTCAAATCGACCCGTGACCTTGCTCGGAGTAAGATAAAAGCGTTTCATTGCAACGTGATGTCCTACTTTTTCTCCCAGTAGGAGTGCAGACATCTGGTTTGGTCTTCCGAAGCAAGATATTGCATTTTACTGCCTTGCCTCTTGGACACTTGTTTTTGAGTAGATTGCTCAAATGATGATTGAGGAGGACAAAGATCATACAAAACCACCTCTAAAGATTTATCAGATTTTCTCTTGCATAGTCGAACATTGCGGAGTGTTCTTGCTTGTTGAAGACGATATCGGCTGTCCTAAAGTCAATTCTTCCTCAAACATTGTTACAGCACCCAGCGCAACAACCCTATGAATCAAAATTTCCCACGCACCTTAGCAACGTCACTTGTCCCACGACCTCGATAGTCTGGTCGCTTTCAACGGATAACTCGCGCCATCGACAACAACGAAGAATCCAAAGGACAGTCGGAGCTCTTATCGGTGAACCACAAAAGGAAGTTGTACATGAATTGATACATTAAATAATAAACCCTCTTGGTGGTTGGTCTATGCTTGGATCCCTTCTCTTCGTCGCCTCGTCCTTTCCTTTGGTATATTCTCGTTGACCCGTATCTTGAGTTCGTTTCGTGGTATCCTGTTCCAACTCTTGTCCAACCAGCCCACCCTCCTACACAATTACCCACCTTTTCATGAAGGCAACCCATTCCCGAAGACCCAAAAGAAAGCGTTCAATCCGATACCTGAGAGAACAGGAATGGTGAGATTATCGTCTAGACCAAAGACATCAATGGCCTCGCTGACTGCGGCAACGAAGCCACTGGCCACGGCGACGATAGCAGTAGCCACAGTACCAGACACTGTAGCCTCTGCTGCTTTCCAGCCGAGCAAGTTTCTCAAGACCGGCGGTAATGATAGCGAGCCGTCAAAGGCGAAAGAGTTGATGCCGGTACTCCACTCGGCAGGCACCCTCGGCGCAATAACCACCCAAAAGAACACAGCGGCAGCAACACCTGTTATGAATGCCGCGATTGTGCCAGCGAGACTCTTTCCCTTGCGTACGCGAGGAGTGTAACGGCCCCAGAGACGACCGAAAGTCGAGGCTGCAGTGTCACACCAGGAGAGAAGGAGAATAGACATGACGGCGATATCCTTAGGGCAGAAGCGGAGAACTGCCCATGCGCCGGCAAGGTAAGAGATGACGCCGTTGTATTTGTCATGGGCTTCTGATTCGCGCATGAAGGCACCTAGAGCGCGGATGTAGAGGCGGTTGAGCGGACTGTGACTGTCTATCAGTATTCCTGATAGGGTAGATTGGGTGAAGAGGGTAGACTCACGGATAATGCATCCTTATAAAGTCGACAGCAAAGATGGGTACCAGAGCGGCAAGCAGTGGAGGGTGGATAGCACTTGTCTGGGCACCGCTTACGAACAAGCCCAGAGTGAAGAAGCCAATCGACACATGCAAAGCCTTTCGCGGAATCTCATGCCTGTGGATAAAAGTGCGCCATTCTCTGTGCAGGGGAATCAAGCCCAACGGACTCGGACTACGACTTAGATTGCGCCAGTAACTGCTTCCCATGCCGGCACTGCTGGGATCCAAGTGACCATCTGTTTTTATTGGCTCTGGGACTTTTTTTGAGGAATCTTTGCGGCGGATCTGAGGGCTTCGTGAGCGTGGTCGGGCGCGGGAGGACTCTGGGTCCGAGGATTCTAGTGATTCTTGGATGGCTGGTGTGGGAGTGGTGATGCGGCCGTTGCGTTTCTTGGTCGTGGTGGTGAAGTAGCTGTCGCGTGCGGAGGATGATTCTGTGGGCGTGGGCGACGGTGATATGACCCGAGTCACCGGTATGGGTTGTGTGGATGCCATGAGTCCCTGCTCCTGCTCTTGGACAGAGGAACGAGAGGAAAGTCCAGGATGACGGCGGACGTGTCGCGTAGAAAGCAGATCAAACGGCTGTCAAGTGCCGGCGCAAGATGATGTAACTGTCGGGGGTTACTTGTTCAGAGACAAGACACAGATGCTAGAGATGAAGATGAGAAGAATTTGATCAGATTCGAGAGTCTAGCAGAAGACTGAGAGAACAGAATGAAATTAGCTGTCCACTATTGCAGCATGTGATAGGGCAGGTCAGGTCAGGTCAGGTCAGGCAGGAAACGGAAGGTCCGGCGCAGCAGAGGGAAGGTGCAGTTCGGCCCGCTGACGTTTTGCATCCGAGCGCGCCATGACTCCGACTTTCACATGCCGATTGCACTCAAGCTTCAGCTCAATTGATCTTTTGTTTCTTTCTTTACTCCATACACATATCGTTCCACAATGTCGCCTCAAGTAAACGCCTTCAACCTCCAGACATGTGCTCGTCCCAACATCTTGGCTCTCGAGCCTTACAGATGTGCCAGAGAGTATGTCCCACCCTTCTGTATACCAAGACGATACACTGACGAGTGACTCACCAGCGACTACAAGGACGACGGCACAAACATTCTTTTGGACGCCAATGAGAACGCTTACGGCCCTGGTCTGGCAATCGATGCTGCTTCAGGCAAGCTGAAGAATGCTTTGAACGGAGACGCCAGTGTCGAGGTCGACCTTCTTGGTCTCAATCGCTACCCAGACCCGTATGCGCCTGCCTCAACACCCACCTCATGACTCATACCTGACAAGCCCCGACAGCCACCAGCCCGAGCTCAAGCAACTGCTGTGCAACCTCCGCAACACCCACACCCACACAGAAAAGAACCTGACGCCGGACAACCTCTTTGTCGGTGTCGGCAGCGACGAAGCCATTGACGCTCTCATACGCGCCTTCTGTGTCCCCGGCAAGGACAAGATCCTGACATGCCCTCCCACCTACGGTATGTACTCCGTCTCGGCTCAAGTTAACGACGTCCAAGTCGTCAAGGCCTCGCTAGATGTCAACAACAACTTTGCCCTTCAACCCCGCCTCATCAATGAGATTCTCGCACAAGACGCCCACATCAAGATGGTTTACATCTGCTCTCCCGGTAACCCCACTGCCAACCTCGTGCGCAAAGAAGACGTCGAGCTTGTCCTCAAACACCCCTCCTGGAACGGTATTGTCGTTCTCGATGAAGCCTACATCGACTTTGCCCCCGACGGCACCTCGCTCGCCGAATGGGTGAATGATTGGCCCAACCTGGTCGTCATGCAAACCCTCTCCAAAGCCTTTGGCCTCGCCGGTATTCGTCTAGGCGCTGCCTTTACTTCCCCGCCCATCGCCACCCTCCTCAACTCACTCAAGGCCCCTTACAACATCTCGAACCCAACCTCTCAACTCGCCATCGCCGCCCTCCAACCCAAGAATCTCAAAGTCATGCGCCAAAACCGCGACAAAATTATCCAACAGCGTGACCGTATGCTCAAGGAAATGCCTTCCATTCCTGGTATCGGCAGATTCCGCGGCGGCGCCGCTAGCAACTTTCTGCTCGTCGAAATGCTAGATGCTTCCAATAAGCCCAGCAATGAAATCGCGCTCGCAGTATACGAACAGCTCGCAGAGTCTCGAGGCGTTGTCGTCCGTTTCCGCGGCAAGGAGTTGGGCTGTTTGGGATGCCTGCGCATTACCGTAGGCACCGAGGAGGAAGTCACTCGTTTCCTCAGGGAGGTTACAAGTGTATTAGAATCTGTGAGGAACGATCAGAGTGGCAAGCCCTTGGACAAGGCAGAGCAGAAGACAGAAGACAAGGCTGAAGAGCAAGCTAATGATATCGTCGCTTAGTGCGCAGTCGCATTATGCGAGCTGAAGGCGGGTAAAAGTTTCGTCCCTGTGACTGCACGCAAGGAGTCTGCCCTGGACCCTAGTCCTATAGTATCAAAAGAAGAGTCGGTGTCAGAGAAAGATTCGGTATTAGAAGAAGACCTGGATCTCAATCTCGAGAGTCCGCGAAAGAATTGGGAAGCTGAAGTCGATCGCCACACGGGACTTTCGAAATATGTCCCTCGTTTACCTGGCGACTTGATTTCGCGTCTGGACTCACCTTCCATATGCAGGGGTTCCCCTCCTGCTCATCTCAGATACAGAAGACCAAGTGAAGGTGGACGACCATGGAATCGCCATCGCTGCTGATTTCGCTCTTTTGCTCTTTTTCCCCTTTGCATAAATCCGTTTCATGTTTAGAGAGTCGTTCATAAAAGAATCAAAACGTGTATATCCAAGTCTCAGCTAGGCATTTATGGCATACCTTGTGGATTGCAGATGCTTGTTTCCTACGTCTGTGCCAACGCCCAGAACACTGCCCATCGATGCACAAGGAAAATGTATCGTCCATGGACCAGCGAGTTTGTAAGACACGACGACTAAATATCACCCCCAGATCTCAGAGACCGCAATCGCGTCCCCAAACATATTTCCAGCAGTGATAAAAAGGACATGCTCGGTGTCGTTGGATCTCACGATCACAAAACGTCATGAGGCGCAACCCCCACACTTAAAGAGG